>JASDQU010585638.1:50269-65520 GCA_032191745.1 Picea mariana | reverse complement strand
AACACATAATTATCTAATGCATCAGTTAATGTATTTAGACATCTAGGAATGTGTCGATACTCGATATAATCAAAATAACGTTCCAAGAGGTGAATTCGTAAATATAACTGTAGAAAAGTAGGACTTCGGATAGCATAGACATTACTTAAATGTAGCACTACTAGCTTCGAATCAAGTCGTATAACCAGGCGACGAATCCCAAGTGAGATAGCATCCGTCAACAATTTGATTACTGCGTTATACTCTGTGATATTATTGGTTGCACGACTGAGGAAAACATCGTGTAGACTAATAAGTTCATTCATGGGTGCATAGATTTCCCACGCAGCAGAATCTAGGTTCTGAGTGCTACGACTAGCGTCATCAGTGAAGGAAAAGTGGGGTAACGAAGACTCCGACATATGGAAACCATGCACAACGCAAGGTAAGCGGTCGAGGGTAGAAACCAAATAATGAAAAAACACACAAAATTAGCACACAACAGTATGATACAATAAAATACAAGCACTCATGCAAAGATACTGATCCAGAATCGGATACAGGAGGCTTCTAGGTCCAGAAAAGGCTAAAACATGAAAGTTCTCGGAATCGGACAAAACCAATTCCATTGTGACCATCTCGTCGCGTTGATTTCGTCCATATATTTACTTTCTCAAACGGGCTCTGTATGCGAGAGTTATCCCACTCTAATCATTTTCCCAAATAGTTAAAAAGTCAACAGGTCAACTGGAAAAAGTCAATGATGATGTCAGCATGACGTCCTACTGATGTCATCATGATGACATTAACAAAGTGACATGTGGCAGCAGTGGCGACATGTGACTGGGCAAATGATGCATACTTGGACCAATGGAAAAGTGAAACTTGTCAATATTCGGGCAAATGTGGTGGTGCCACATGGCTTAGGCATGGGCAGCCACATGGCACCCAGTCAGCAGTTGTGTGGCAAGTTTCAAAAATTTCGATGTCCATGGGTTTTGAACCCATGACCTATGACCGAGCACAAACTTTGGGAAAGTTCCAGCAACATACGCGCCATGTGTGAAGCTTGTTTATACAAGCCACAATAACATTATTTAAACTGTAATATTATGTATGGCGCAAAAGGGAGGGGGTTGGGGCTAAGCCCCAGCCCGTGGTCGCTTGTCAGAACCCCATACATCTAAGGGCGGGGGGATTCAATCGTATCCTTATGCGCGTGGGAGAGGATAAGGGAGGTCCCATTGAATGTGCCCATAAATTCAAGGGCTAACACGAATTAAGGGTCGGGGCTTAGCCCTTTGGGCTAGCTCTTGGCCAATTTTAGATGCATGTGACCATTATTTGAGGGCATGCACCTGATTTAGGGGGATACTCTATGTATTGTTGAATTTTTGTTATAGAGTGGGTTTTATTGTATGGTTTGGGATTTTTTTATGATTTTTAGGCCTGTTAATGGAGATTTTTGCCCATTTTGGGGGATATTGGGCTCTTTTTGAGCCCAAGTTTTGGGAGGAAGTTGGGGAAGGATAACCAACTTTAGATATATAAAAACCAGGCCTGTTTGAGGCCATGGGGGACAGTCAAAGTAGAGTTATGCTGAAGTAAATCCAAGCCAAAGCCATTTTTATGCAGGGAAGCTGTTGAGGAGAAGACGTTTGCGAGCCATTTCTGGGAGCTCCAGTCATCCGGTTTGCGTGTTGTTTCTTCTATTGGATTCTAAATATCTGGAAGAACATGAACAGATCATTCTTGTAACCTTATGGCACTTTTGCGATGTACTTATTAATATTTGAACAGAAATAAAGAAGCCTCTCCCACCGAGACAAAGGCCCGGAGACGTAGGCAATTTTGTGTCGAACTTCGTTATGACTTATCTTGTTATGGTTTTTTGTTCTTATTTCTTCAATTCAGATCTATATATTGTCTTATGGCTGCTATGATTCTTCATTAAATTCTTTCTCTTTCATTCAGCTTCATAAATGGTTAATTTACACATGCAATTAATAACTCAACCACAGTCATTAAAAGATCTTTTCGGATCAAGTGGTATCAGAGCTAGTTGACGTTTGGATTTGAGTTTTGCATGTTAACCAGAGAAAATATACAGCGTGGTGAAGGTGAGATTGTTGCAGAGAATCCATTTATTGGATTGAGAAAGAGAGCTTCTCACATCGAGAATATGACATCAAAAGAGGGACTTTCTCTTGATGAGAAAGAGTTTCTAAAAATGTTCTTTTCCATCTCAGAGATGGTGAAAGTTTTGTACGAGGATTACTTGGAAGGAAAGAGACCAGTTTTGGGTGAATCTTCAAAGGGAAAAAGTGAAGAGGATGAGGATCTTTCTCAAATTCCTCCTTCACCTCCTTCTTCTCCTTCTTCTTCAAGTTCAAGTTTTTAATCCAATGCAAAGAAACATGTCCATAAATATAAGAATGAAATGTCTTTATTAAAACTTGACGTCAAATTCGAATTGCCCATATATGATGGTGAAGTCAATGCAAAGAGACTTGATAATTGGATCAGGCATATGGAGGTTTACTGCAGTGTGCAATAGATCAAGGATGAGGCCACACAAATCAATTTGGCATCTTTGAGACTTGCAGGTACAACTCTCATCTGGTGGCAAAGAAAGTTGCAAAATGGAACGCAACAAGTGGGTAATGTATTTCCATCATGGAAAAGTTTCATTTCTATACTTAGAAATCAATTCTATCCTTTGGGTTATAAAGAAAAAGCATTAATTGAATGGCAAGATTTAAAACTAAGAAAAGGACAAACAATGCAAGAGTATACAGATAGATTTCGAAAAATGGCATTGATGTTATATATCCCTTTACATACACAGGAAACCCTTATGAAGTATATAGGAGGTTTACCTGCACATATTAGAAATATAGTATTCATGTTTGGACCCACTAACCTTGATGAGGTTTTTGTTCAATCTATGTATATTGAAGCAGGGAAACAAGGTGTATCAGGGGAATCATCTTCAAGGAAAGAGGACAAGAGGAAGTGGCATGGAAAAAAGGCAAATGTAGTGGAAAAAAAGGATGAGAAGCCCTCTTGCAAGCATTGCAAGAAAGAGGGACATGATGAGGACAGATGTTGGCAGTTGCATCCTGAGAAGAGGCCAAAGTGGTTCAAGGAAAAGAAGGGAAGGCAAACAATGGCAGTGAAAACAAGACCCACAGACTTGGGATCGGATTCATGCGATGAATCTAAGGTCTCATTGGTTGGTATGACATGTAAAATTGGTGAAGGCATTGATTGTAGAAGTAACTTGTTTCATATAAGGACCATCACGTGACACACTAAGATAGACACATTAATCGACAGTGGATCTCAATCTAATCTAATCTCAGAAGAATTGGTTAAGAAATTGGGGTTAAAAACACAAGCACATCAGAAGCCCTACACACTTAAATGGATAAGCAATCATCATAAAATGCACATAACAAAGAAGTGCACATTCAAATTTCAATTTCATCTAAGTATGTGGACGAAGTAACATGTGATGTAGTGTCGTTAAGAGAATGTGGAATGGTCTTAGGTAGCCCATACTTATATAATCATAAGGCAATCTTCTACAGGGAAAAGAATCAATATCAATTAACCAAAGCAGGTCAAGATTATGTAGTTCATACTCATCATGTTAAGGAAAATAAAACACTTCAAACAATGGAACAGTTAAAGAAGGAAGTGCAAGCAAGCAACAAACCTATAATTGTTTCAATGAAATAATCGATCTTAAGCAAGAACAGGAAATGATTGTTGAATGGAAAATCAATCATAGGTTGCTTCAAGATAAGCTCATGTCGTGCAAATATTACAAGTATATCATCTCATTTGCAGTCGTCTTTTTGATGCCATCATTAGTAATGTTATCTACATGGATGATAGTGTCTTAAATAAAATGTAACAGGGTTCAAATGGCTAATAATATGTTGTTAGTTGTCATGATTGTGTTACAGTTGATCTTGATGAGACAGGTGCACATGACAGAGTTCAGAGATAGGGGACAAGTCAGGTGGTCTATCCCGAGCTTGTTGACTGGTCAGTAACCTTTTGGGGACCAAAAGTTCCTTAGTGGGGAGGTGTGATCCAGAATCAGATCCAGGAGGCTTCCAAGTCTAGAAAAGGCTAAAAAATGAAAGTTCTCATAATCGGATGAAACCAATTCCATTTTGATCGGCTCGTCACACTGATTCCATCCATATATTTACTTTCTCAAAAGGGCTTTGTATGCAAGAGTTATCCCACTCTGATCGTTTTCCCAAACAGCTAAAAAGTCAACATGTCAACCAGAAAAAGTCAATGATGATGTAAGCATGACATCCTGTTGATGTCATCATGCTGACATCATCAAAGTGACATGTGGTAGCAGTGGCGACATGTGACTGGGCAGATGATGCATACTTGGACCAATGGCAGAGTGACACTTGTCAATATTCGGGCAAATGTGGTGGTGCCACGTGGACCAGGCATGGGCAGCCACGTGGCACCCAATCAACAGTTGTGTGGCAAGTTTCAAAAATTTCAATGCCCATGGGTCTTGAACCCACCACCTATGACCGAGCACAAACTTTGGGAAATTTCCAACAACCAACGTGCCATGTGTGAAGCTTGTTTATACAAGCCACAATAACATTATTTAAACTGTAATATTATGTATGGCGCAAAAGGGAGGGGGCTGGGGCTAAGCCCCAACCCATGGTCGCTTGTCAGAACCCCATACATCCAGGAGCGGGGGGCTTCAACTATATCCTTATGCGCATGGGAGAGGATAAGGGAGGTCCCATCGAACACGCCCATAAATTCAGGGGCTAGCACAAATTAAGGGCCAACGCTTGGCCAATTTTAGATGCGTATGACCACTATTTGAGGGCGCGTGCCTGATTTACGGGGCTACTCTATGTATTGTTCAATTTTTGTTACAGAGTGAATTTTATTGTATGGTTTGGGATTTTTTTATGATTTTTAGGCCTGTTAATGGAGATTTTTGCCCATTTGGGGGGATATTGGGCTCTTTTTGAGCCCAGATTTTGGGAGGAAGTTGGGGAAGGATAACCAACTTCAGATATATAAAAACCAGGCCTGTTTGAGGCCATGGGGGATAGTCAAAGAAGAGTTATGTTGAAGTAAATACAAGCCAAAGCCATTTTTATGCAAGGAAGTTGTTGAGGAGCAGACACTTGCGGGCCATTTCTAGGAGCTATGGTCATCTGTTTTGTGTGTCGTTTCTTCTGTTGGGTTCTAAATATCTGGAAGAACATGACCAGATTATTCTTGTATCCTTATGGCACTGTTGCGATGTACTTATTAATATTTGAACAGAAATAAAGAAGCCTCCCCCACCGAGACAAAGGCCCGAAGACGTAGGCAATTTTTTGTTGAACTCCGTTATCACATCTCTTGTTATGGTTTGTTGTTCTTATTGCTTCAGTTCATATCTGTATATTGTCTTATGGTTTCTATGCTTCTTCATTAAATTCTTCCTCTTTCATTCAGCTTCATAAATGGTTAATTTACACATGCAATTAATAACTCAACCACAGTCATTAAAAGATCTTTTCGGATCGGATAGTCTAAGCATAGTACTTCTTCAAGTAAATCTCATTTCTAGGTTCACTAAAAGGAATTCCATCATAATATACTAACTCATAGGCTCCCTTCTCCAACACTCATTTGACGATGTAAGGGCCTCACCACATAGCCTCGAATTTTTCGGCTCCTAGCAAATCATGATCTTGTTCATAGAGGAGTCAGAGAAAACGCATGGCTTGACATGCTTTTCATATTGGGATTTTACGTGTTTCTTATGGGTTTCAATAACTAGGGTGGCATCATGATGGGCTTTGTCCAATTGCATAAGATACAACAGACGTTCTTCTTTAGCAGAGGTGTTTGGGAGAAGTTCAATGGCTAGTTTTAATGATAGAATCTCACATTCAATCGGTAGGAAAACTTCTATACCATACACTAATTGGAAGGGTGTAAACTCCATGGAAAACTTCACGGATGTTCGATAGGCCCATAATGCTGAAAAAAACATCATGTGCCAACTCATTTTGTGAATTCCTATAATCCGTCAAAGCATGGTGATAAGAACATTGTTGATCGCTTCAACTTGGCCATTGGCCTGTGGATAGTAGGGGGTTGAGTTTTCATGTCGAAGACCCAACTTTTATGTAAGCTCAGACATCATGAAGTTTCGAAAGTGGATACCATGATTAGTGATGATAGACTGTGGGATTCCAAATCGTGTGATGATGTGATTGAATATGAATAGGGCTGCAGTTTTTCCTATATTGTCGAATGTAGGCATCGCCTTGGCCCATTTCATGAAATAATCCACGGCTACGATAATGTATCCATGCCCCCAGCCGAGTAAGGGTTACAGGTCATGAAATCGGCCTCATCAAAGGTGAGACAGCGTCGTAATATAGAGTCAACACCACGGTGATAAAGAGTGTCACCGAGAATGATGTATTGACAGGCTTGATAGCGGATGCGACGACGGTCTGTACTAGAGAGGTATGGCCAGAAAGTTTGAATCTGGAGATAAATGATAATATCTCCATACCAAGCATCATCATAACTGATCGGAAAAAGGGATTCGTTGGGTAGGGAATCCTTTGCCACATTTTTTGTCTCAGTAGAGGGAAGGTCACATATTATTTCAGCAAACACCAAGGATTTCTTGGAATTAGCATGTTCGAATTCTAAGCCAAACTCCTGGAGAATCACTATCCATTTGGAGTATTTTACCCCTAGCAATTGATGTGTAAGAATGTGTTGCATAGGGTTGCAATCAGAAATTACAGTGGTCTTGTGTAGTAGAATATAGTGACGGAAACGTTGAATAGCTTGAACAACTACCAAGGCCAGTTTTTCAACATGTAAGTACTTGGGTTCGGTAGTCGTGAGACTCTGGCTCAAATAATAAATGAAATTTTCATCATTTAAATCATCTTCTTGGACCAGAACCATGGCAATGGTAGATTCCAAAGCAGCGAGATAAAGGAAATAATCTCGACTATAATCAGGCGGGAAAAGTAGTGGGGAACGGGTTAGAATCAATTTCAAAGAGTCGAAGGATTTGTTGGCAATGGTGTCCCATACAAACTCAAATCCCTTGTTTAGTAGTCGAGTAAATCCGAGTGTTAACTCAGCGTAGTTTGGGATAAAATGACGTAGAAAGTTTGCCTTCCCTTGCAAACTTTGTAGCTGGTGAAGTGAGAAAGGAGGAGGGAGATTGAGGATCGTCTCAACCTTCAAAGGATCTACCCTGATCCCCTGACTTGAAAAAATAAAGCCCAAGAGTTTTCTGGACTCCACACAAAGACACATTTATGTGGGTTTAAGCATATATGATAGAACCGAAAATGAAGGAAAATGGCTCGGAGGTGGGTCGGATGATCACTACGATGCATGGAATGCACTGGTAGGTCATCTAAATATGGATGTACAATATGTTTAATATCATGGAAAGCGTAAGACATCGCATGTTGAAACGTCACATCGGCGTTCTTCAAACCGAAGGGTAGTTTCTGGTAGGCAAAGGTGCCCCAAGGACAAATCAAAGTGGTTTTGTGTTGATCCGCAGGTAAGATATTGATTTGATTATATTCGGAGAAACCGTCCATCAAAGAGAATATTTCACTTCCGACGCAATCGTCGATGATTTGGTCAACGAAGGGGGTAGGAAAGTTTTCCTTAGGACAAGCTTTGTTGATATCCCTATAATCAACACAGACATGGATCATACCTTGTTTCTTGTTAACCGGAACTAGATTGGATACCCAATCATTCAAAGCCACAGGATAAATAAAGCCCGCTTTAAGAAGTTTTTCGACTTCAAGCTTGATAGCAACTGCTTTACAGGGGTGGACTGGGAAAAGTCTCTTCCAGACGGGTTTAGTGCCCGGGTAGGTCTTAATTTCGTGTACAACAATATCAGGTTCAATACCTGGCATCTCTTCGTAGCTCCATGCGAAGATGTCACGAAATTCTTGAAAAAGTGACTTATATGTGACAACCTCATCAATGGAACGTGAATCTCCGATGTGGACATTTTCGACAACTCCAGTTTTAACAGATATGTCGAGGCGGATGGTGGGTGAAATGTTACTTAAGTTTCCTTCATATAACACATCGTGTGTGGATTCAGGAACTGAAGAAATAACGACAACGCTCGACAGAGTTGAGATCCATTGGTAACTCTTGATGGTGTGTTGTTTGAGAAAGAGAATGGAATGATGATGCCCATTATTCCAAGGGGTATCTTCCATTGACATAACTGACATAATCATCTCATCCGTGGGAAAAATAATGCGGAACAGATCAAGACACGAATCACCGAGACAGGGAGTAGAAGGGTCACTCGATTGAATGGCTTGGTAAGCAGATTCAACCAAACTTAAAGGCATTTGGTCACCATAGTGAAGATAATCACTAGGTTTGGGTACTATCCACGAGTCAGAAGACACGATATTTTCACGAACGGAGGTGTAAATCATATTAATTGAGGCAACAAATGGAGGCGGAACGTTGGGTGGTGGGATCGGAAAATTACCCATCAGAGTTGAATCTTTTAGTAGACCCACACCGACATTCTCATACCCAAGGGGTGTCTTTGCGATGAAAGGTACGTTGCTAGTACGTGTAGCAGAGTTAAAGAAGGCCAGTTGGTCTACTGTAACTACTTTTCCCTAACGCGGAAAACGCACAATACGGAAAAGAGTAGGCACGACTACATGAAAGGAATCGATCTAGCTACGACCAAGTAAAAGGTTGTAATCGAGAGGTGCATCAAAGACCTCAACTTCAACGTTGACCGTTTTTCCTTCTAACATAATAAGCAATGAAGGGAGTACACCGTAAGATTTAAATCCAAAGCCATTAAAGGCTTTGAGCGTGTTGTGTGATTCAGTTAAGGAAGGAGAGCCAATGGCTTTCCAGTAGGCAATAGACATGACACACGTTAAGCACCCTCGTCAATAACTGTTCTACAAATGTTCTTGTCGGAGACAACAACTTGTATTTGAAATGCGAGCTGAGGGGATAACCTTGGAATGTGATCTTCCAAGTAAAAGATTATTAAATTTGTATTTGTAAGGTCGTTTCCACCGATAGCTTTTAACATTTCCTTCCATTGTGTAGGAAAACTATGAAGAAATTCGAGAGCTGACATTGCGGATGGTGCTTGCGCTAGATCCTCTACAATATTGTAGTTATGGGCAGCACACGCATGAGGATTGAAAGCAGACTTTTGAACCACGCCCTTGGGAGGAGGGCAAAGGATTGTATCAGGGTTCGGTCGCTTGAGATGAAGAGGACCGTTGGAAGGTGGAGCCGAGGGAGATTGTTGAACCAACGAAGGTGGTATATCGTCAACTTTCTCCTTGGAGGAAGAGTAATATTTGGTACGAGTGGTAAGTGTGATGTCATTCTTCTTTGAATCACCGTTACACATAAGTACGTAGGAGGTACTGGAGGAAGAAGATTGATCATGGATGACCAATTGAGCCTATTGTTGAGAAGGGAAGGGTTGAGACAAGACGACAGGTGTAGGAGGTTTTGGGGTCCCTTGAAGGAACTTCGTGACCTTGGCACGTCTCGAATAGTCCTTCGTGTAGTGATCATCACCACAGATAAGGCAAGGATAGTGAGGTTTGCATTTGTCCTTATCATCAACAAGTTGTGACTTGGTCTTGTCGGATTGTGGGTTGTTATTTTTATCCTCCTTATTCCTACCCTTCCCTTTTTTAGATTTATTCTTGCCGGTAGGAGTCGATTGAACAACGTTCACTTCTAAAGTTTTACCGGTGAGAGGAGTGGGCGTCCGAGCATTTTGAACATTAGAAGCATGGGATTTGGGATTGGTGTGAGAGGCCTGCATAGATTAAGGTTGAGCATGGAAAGTACCTATCACACCATCAGTAGCATGAGAAGTTGTTGGGGTTGTTGAGGTGGTCGTGGTAGAAGGACGAGGTGTGTCAGGGAGCAGATCGTAAAGAGTACCCGTTTGTGATTAAATGAGATCGAGGTATTGGGCACTACTGATCGCCTATTCTCCTGTGACAACTCCACCCATGGAAATGTATTTAGATATGTCATTCATGAATGATTTCGTGAACCATTCTGCCAATAATTGATCGGGAAGATCGAGTTTGATTAAATGTCGTCTTCGTCTCCACTCATGAATGTCCTCAGAGAAATGAGTGGCTTTATTTTTCTTGAAAGAACTCAAAATTCCGATTCTCGTTTCATAATGGATTGGAAACTGGTAGTGAGTGAGGAAAGCCATAGCTAGGGTATTAAAGTCGATGAAGAATCCTCGTGGTAATTCTATATACCACTTCGCGGTTGAACCCGTGAGAGTTCGTTGAAAAAGACATAACCGAATGCATTCGTCCATCAAAGAGTTAGATGAACACCAAAGGTGGAAAGTCATGACATGATTGTTTGGATCCTCTCTTGGTTTACCATTGAACTTAGGAATGTCTGATGGTAATTTGGCTGGTATGACAGGCCAATGAGGAGAGTGATGGATAGGGTCATTCAAAATCCTAGACAAGTCGGGTAGATCTAAAGTGGCTAAGAAGGGTAACTATCTATTCATGTGAGGGTACTGGTGACTTTAGGGAGGAAGTCTCATCGGTATACTAGTAGGATCGTAAGCAGTTTTCATATGATGTGAAGATCCTGGTAGATTCAAATGTGGGTGTGGAGGCAGGTAGCCCATGGGGTTGTACTAATTAGGGATGTTCCCTTGGAAAGGGACACTAGATTGAACATTCAAACCCAAAATGGGATTGGAAGTCCCAGGGTATGGTTGGCCCGTACTAGGGGGTATGAAAGAGCTAAATTGAGGTTGTTTCCCCCCAGTCGATTGAGTATTACCCTGGGTAAGAAATTCCAATACTGGACCAAAGTTGCAAGTATGTTATGTCCATAAGGTGGGGTAGGTGGGGGTTGTCCTCCAACTAGAGGTTGTGTCCCAATTGGGGTTTGACCTCCAAAGGGGGTTTGTGTCCCAATATGGGTTTGGCTTCTAGGTGGGGGTTTGCCCCTAGGGTTAAATTGTCCACCAACAGGAATCTGATAATTAGGTGTGAAAGACTAAGTGATGCCACTAGGGCAGGCTCCGTCGGGGAAAGGTGGATAAGACCCTCCGGAGGGGATGTGGGGAAGTGTCGAAATGAAATCGGAAACATGATTGTGTCCATGAGGAGGAAAAACTCCAGAAGCTCCAGATGGAACCTAAGTAGGGATAGGGATAGAAGGATTTAACGCATGATATCTGGGGGGAAGCGATGGGGTAAGTCTAGGCGAAAGTGGTGTGCCAATGGGAGATTTGCTAGCCACCGTATTCCTGGTGGGAATAGTCGTAGCATTTTAGACCATTGTAGAATGGGCCATCTAAAGGGGGATGTTCGAGTTGGGATCTGTTGACTCGGTGTCGGAACCACCAAAAAAATAGGCAGTTGTACTGGGTATCATGTCTATATTAGNCGTCGAAAAGATCCTGTATCGTGATGTGAGTAGACCAAAAGGGGTCCTGACCTTCAGGGCCTACAAATGGTCCGGTTGGTATTCCATAAGTCTCAGCAATGATATCTCCGAAACAATTTACCAGAAGAATACGTCTCTTAGAACCATGAGGAATTCGAAAAGACTCTAGAGAATTAGTAACTCGGAATTGTTCTAAAGAGTCAGTTCTTTCCACTCGTGGAGTGGCAATATCTTGGACCTCACTCTGTTGAGGAGAGCCCTCTAGTGGGTTGGTAGGCAAGGGTTGAGAACCTTCCATATTTTCTGGGGGTAGTCCTTGCATTCTACATGAGCGGAGTGGAGATTCAATGTTGGCGGAGATAAATATCTTACAAAAGAAATTCTATGGCTAAGTATGGAAACAAACAAAACTCGCTAATAAAATCTAGGAATCAAACCAAGCAAACAAAACCTTCTTATTTCGAGGTCACTAGTTGGTGATGAAATCCAATGTCGTGAGACCGAGATAAGAAGGGGCTGGGCTAGGGTGGAAAAGTTACGTTGACGACCTTCTTAACGAACTTACACCCTGGTGCAAGATTCCACACATAATCATGGGTATACACTCCAAGGAGCCTGAGTGAGCTTGGCCAACGTCGATTCCAGGTACCGTGGAGACTTGCCCCTCCAAAGTCAACTCGTGTAAGACCCTAAGAAGATAGGCTACTAAATTTACCACAAACAACAGTGATGCCTGGGGAAACAATCGACAGTCCGATCCACACGCAAGGGAAGGGCATCTAGCCCGAAATCAACTTGAGAGGCTTCCACTCATCATTGTGGGTATACATTCAAGCAACCCCCATAATACGTGCAATCTCTACACTGAGACCAACAAAGAAAGGTGACTAGCTCTGCTAATCTCAATGCGACCTCAGGTTTGACCCTTGTGTGAGAAGGGCTTCCCAGGAAAAAATGTTGCAAATGGATTTGAACACTCCCTATCACAAGATATTATTGTGTGTTTTGTACTTCAGAGAGTGTGTCTCACTTCTTATTCCAAAGCTCTAGCCTAGCTAATGTTGGTGTAAAAGATCCCTAGAAAATAAAATTTACTACTTGAGTTTTAAATTTCGCAATGTTTTTAAAAGGTTGTGGTTACTCAAGAGGTAGATGGGAATGAAACCAATGTTGTGTAAGACTTCGACCCAATAACGTGCAAATAGAAATGAATGATGCAAAATTTCATTCGATAAATTCTATCTATAGTAGCGAGAAGGTATTTTTCTGGACCAATGTGAACTACGATGTACAATTCCTTTTCTTTGAATGTGATACCAAACAATCATCAACAATGTAATTTCACTATTTGTTCTTTTTCAATTTTTTGAATGCCAATATTTTTTGTATAAATGATTACCTAAAAGACTGAAAGACTTTAATTTTTTCCTTTCAAAAACTAAAACAAGGATGGAACTAAGAAAGGATAAGCAATCAATCAAAATAAAACACTCAATAAGCACCCAAGTCAATATTTCAATGGAGATAAAAATAAAAAATGACAAGAAAATGTTTTTTCAAATGTGAATAAAAAATAGTTTTCTGATCATTAAGCAATCCAGAATGTGTAACCAACCTACAACTTCAAATCCAATCGAAGACCTTTAATCGAGCAAGAACTCAGACATGAGTCCAGAGATTATACCCTTGTCGATAAAAATCAAAAACAAAAATTGGAAAAAGATCAAAAGAGAGGTGTTCGATCTCCGAAACCAATCAAGAGCAAGCTTAAACAGTCATAAAAAGTCAAGAACTGGCATTAAAAATTATTTCCTAGCTGACTAAAGCAAAACTGGGCATCAACAGAGGCCAAAACCCAACCCAAAAAATTTCTCAAACACTGCCGCAGGCTGGCAGTATAACACAGTGCGGAAATGAAGAGTTTCTGCAGGCAAGAAACAGACAGGGTGCAAAAATCCCACACTAAAATAAACCACCAGGGTGCGAAAATCAAAGGTTTCAGCAGGCTATCTATAAGGTGCAGTGCGGAAGTGTTTGAAAAATCATGAAATTTGGAGAAAAAGGCAAAGCATCTAAGTGGACTTTCAAACCCAGAGAGTCTGAATGGATCTCCCACAGACTCAGAGACTGATTTCAAGTAAAAAGAATAGGTCAAAAGCAAATGGCCAACAAAAAACCACAATCAATTTGCACTCCCCAGTGGAGTCGCCAATTTTTTTATTGGGTAAATTAGTAGATGCGAACATGAACTAATCCCCCTAGATCCACCTGGATCTAGAACAAAACAAGACAAAACAAGATGCTTTCCCTAAGTTGTGATCATTGAGATTACTACCAAAGGAGGAATAGATAACATACCTTAAGAATCGCTTCCTTATATCTTTGTTGTCCCTGCTTCGCTTCAGTGCTCTTATGGAATCAAATCTGTGATAACAAAAACCAACCAACGTGAAAGAAGCAATAGTAGAATTTAATGACAACCTAAACATGTGATCAAGGAATCATGTAATAAAATACTAATCATTTTATAGGAAAGAGACGTGCCACCGTATTATATTAATGAAAAAGTAGAAGATACAACCGAATTGCCTTGACGTTGCAAGTTCCCATTTAATGGTCGTTCGTTCCAACACACACATACACTTGCTCTGAAATTTGCATGAAGATAATCCACAAAATCTTGATATACAAATGGAGGCCTCAAGCGTCACTAGGAACAGGATTCTTCACACAGTCTTTAGCCTATTCTTTCATCAATTCTCTACTTAATCTTGCTTAACCTTTTCCATGAGAAGCCCATGATTATATAGGAGAAGGTGAAGTGGTTAAAGGGATGAGGATGATCCCACCAAATCAGAGAAACCAGTAGGATCACAACCATATGGATGCCACCTCACATTCTACAAGATTCCCCTTCTAGAAACTTCATGAAACCTCTTTCCTCTTTTAGCTTTGGAACATCGCCGCACCCTGCCTATATAGTAGCCTGCGGAAATCCCGCGGGCCAGCTATAGAGCAACCTGTAGAAATACCGTGGGCCAGCTATAGAGCAGCCTGCAGAAATCATAGATTTACGCACTATGTAATATATGCAACCTGCAGACCCTTTATAAAAATCAGTCTTGTAGAGGAGGAAAGAAGTTTCTTTTCTCAAGCAAAAGGTCATGTTGGGAGCCTGAACACATGTTTGTGAAATCATCATTAGGGTGACCAAAATAATGTGTAACAAGACTATAAAGTATGGACATGATATTTTATATAACATGTATGGCTTGCGCATTCCATGCCTAGCCACATTTTGGATCGAGGGTTCTCGGGTAGGCGGACTCAAAATTGGGCCTCCATTGTTATGTTCCCTACAAATAGCACCTAGAACTCTATGATATACAAATTGACAAGCAGACCTGCCGACTGGCTAACTCAACATTGCACTTTTATTGTTCCATTTCCTCCAAACAGTGCTCCCAATTCCACGATATACAAATTGACACACAGAGTCCAGGGTTGGTGGGGTCGAGATTGTTGGGTCGCCAAAGTACCATCTTTTTACCAACCTTTCACTTCACTTTCAATTCATTTTCACTTCACTTTTAACCATATTTCGCTTTCCCATACCCTTACATTAAACCATTTTCATGATTACATGGGTTTTAGACATATTATTTTCCAATGCATCTATTTTAGTGTTTTTGAGTGAATTTATGATTAAATATTGGAAAAATGACATGTTTACACTTATATATGAAAGTGGG
>JASDQU010585638.1:19623-42381 GCA_032191745.1 Picea mariana | reverse complement strand
AACGCTATGCACTTTGACCCTTGACGCATTGGTAAAAAATATATAATTAATAAACCTGTGTGCGAACCACCCATGCGGTGATCCGACCTTCACGTTGTTGCAAATCCAGTCTTTGGTTTGATTCCGACGAGCTTCGGGCTTTGGCATTTCCAGCCTAAACCTGCAATAAAAAAACGCAAACCCTACGCTAGTGTCGCTCATTCCATTTACACCTCGGTTCCAATACACCTGCAATACAAATATTGTTCCATGCGTTTTGTAACAAATTCAAATCCGCTTGCTCGGGCTTCGGCCCCTCATTTCCAAACTCCTGTAAACAAAATACATCTCTGCGCTCTGCAAACAAGTTTCAGCTCCGAAGTTGTGGAAAAACTCTAATTTGTGAAATGATAGATCGATGGTTCAATCCATTGGACAGTTCCGAATTTCAGTTGATTGTAATCAAATGAAAATATGGAATTTTTGTGGGTTTGTTATAACTTGACGTGTGGCTTGATAGTTGAAGACATTAGCATTGTAAGGCACAAATCTCGTAGTCAATATTGGCCATTGCTCCATTTTATACCACGTTTCAAACTAATTCGATTTAAATTCATTTATGCATGTTTTTTGTAAACAAGTCCAAACTCGCCAACGAAATGGTTAAAATGATTTCTGTATGCGTTGGTATCTCGGTGGATCAATCCCGCAACCGTTGCTATTATTCTGGCAATTTAAGTTTGCAGACCAAAACTTTGCAAGGAAGCACATGGGGCCCGACATCCTCTCCCTGGCTAACACGGGCCCTAACACTAACGACTCCCAGTTATTTATCTGCACTGCACAGACCTCGTGGCTGGACGGCAAGCACATCATTTTCGGGCAAGTCGTTGAGGGCCTAGATGTGGTGCGCGAGATTGGGAAAGTTGGCTCCAGATCTAGCAGGACTTCAAAGTTGGTTTACATTGCCGACTGTGGGCAACTCTTTTGAATCTTCATTATTTCCCTTCACCATTTCACTGCATCAGTTCTTAGAGTATTATTTCGCTGCATACTTTTCCAGGGTTTGGAAACTATAGAGGTTTCGAGGGTTTTGTATCTTTGGAGTCGAGATAAACGCTATGGCGGTCACTTAGTTATATCAGTTTCTATCATATGAAATTTCTTCCTTTGGATTTGCGTACATGATGGCATAACTTGTCTGGCATTGAGAAAAATTGGATGAAACCAGTTTCAGTTAACTCTTGGGAATTGTGGACTATATAAATTTAACAAAAATAAATATGTCGTGCTCTTGGGAGTGCTGGCGGGGGACTAGGTACTCTTCACACTGGATACTTTTCCATGTTGTTTATACAATTCAATCGCGCTTTGCAATGTCTCTGTGTTGCAATCGGAAGAAGCAGGATTGTTGTCGACATTGTCCCTGTTTTAGGTCAGGTGTCTATGGATAAAAGAGCTGTTAAATCCAACTGCCAGTAAATGTTCTCGAAAAATCCCATTAGGGTCGAACCCTTTTAGCCTTTCATCATATGTTAGGTTCAATTTCTTGAAATGAGCGACAAACTCATCAATCTTGTTTATGTTTCTGCACACGAAGTCTCCGAATTCCCAGGGCAGAGGTTGAACTGTTTTTTTTTCTTGTCATGGAAAAAATGAAACTAGTGGTTGTATTGCCTTGTTATTTCTGCAACAAACATCTTGTCCGTGATGTGGCATGGAAGGAAAGCAGAATTTTCCTTAGAGCCAAAGACCATGAGGACACTGTGATTGATCTAGATTTTATGAGCAGAACAAAATGAATACAGATTATTAACAGGTGCTTAACACAAAATAACAGAGATACAGTCAAACTGATTTTCTATTCAATAACGAAATAAGCTGAAACTGTAAAATGCAGTGGAAACAAGCTTGCTGGAATGGTGGCGGCTTATCTTTGAGAAGAGATGTGACGGCAGCGCGCATTCACAAGAAGAAGATTACAATGAGGCTCTGAAGGCCTTTTTACAATAAGCAGGAATGCCAAAAACCCTAGACATCCAAAAACCTAACCCTAGGAGATGAAGCGCCAAAAGTCATGTGGGCCCCGTTTGGGTAAGCTAGTACATCAACTTCCCGGGGTCGTAACTTTTGCATATGATCTCCATTTTAGGCGTGTGATAGCCCGTTGGAAAGGTATTGTCGATGAGATTCATTTTTGGGGCTCAATCATGCATTTGACTATTATTAAGGAGCTCGATACCAGAAAACCTTCATTTAGGCCCTCAAAATGGCCCCGAAAGTAAAAACTGCTAAAAATAGTAAATTGCCAAAAATGTTAGAAAACTGTTTTGAGCCAGTTGGAAAAGGTGGGTGGCCACCAATATCCATCTAGATCAATCCTCCATCATTAGGAAGCAATGGTCTCCATTTCGTTGAGGTCACCCATTAGATGAAGAAAATTCTGCTGAATTTGGGCCTGGGTGAGCCACTTGCCTTGGTGCAGGAGCTGCCCTTCTTTGATGACTCGATAAAGGTGGATCCTTTGTTGTCGAGTTCCCTTAATCTGTCTGTCCACAATCTGATCATTGGATGACTGTTGTATGCAGTCGGGGTTGAGCTTTGTTGGTGTCAATTGTTCTGATACTTCTGAGATGTCCAATAATGGTGGGAAATAAGGGTGAAGGAGCTCCACGTTGAACACTGGGTGCAGGCCAAGGAAAGGAGGAATGTTGAGCTCCAAAGAATTATCCCCCACGGCCTTTGTGATAGTGTACGGTCCATAACGGAGTGGGCAAAGCTTCCGATGGGTTCCTGTAAGGTGTTCTTTCTGCAAGTGCAACCAAACTTTATCGCCCACCTGAAACTTATGCGGCACCCGATGTTGATCATGGCATTGTTTGTACTTGTCATTGGACTTCTGTAGGATATCCTAAACCTGTTGGCGGATGTGCTAGATCCGCTCAATGAACCGGGTGGCTTTGTCAGCTTCAGTTGGAGTAGGAGATGAGTTAGTCGAGGTGACCGCAAGGGGAAGTGCAACATCTATGGGACCCAATGGTTGGAATCCCAACCCCACGCACTTCCTTTCTTCCTCTCTACCGCCGTGCACTTCTTCTTTAGACATTCCTAATTCTTGTACTTATTTCTGTTTATGGTCTGCGAGAGCCCCAATCCTAGTCTATATGAAAAATGCATTTAAATTTCCAGAAAGATGTAGCACACATTATTAATTTTTGATAAATTCCAAAGAAAACTAATTCGGGAATGTGTTTATTGTATACTAAATTTTGGGTGTCCAGGAACCTTTCTTGTTTGTTGCAAAGAAAACTAATTTGGGTCTGCTACATTTCTTGTGTCCTATTGTATGCTAATTTTTGTCTTGCACGACGTTCTTACTATTCTATTGTATGCTAACTTTTTGGGTGTCTAGGAACCTATACTTTCATAAATTTCGATTTTTCTTGTGTCCACAAGCCTTTACTTTCAAGCAAACTAATTCGGGAATGTATTTATAGACATATGTAACAGACATTATTTATTTTTGTTAAATTTATATAGTCCGCAATTCCGCTTGTCAATTTGTATATCGCGAAACTCTCGCTGCTATTTGTAGGGCACGGAACAACAGAGGCCCAATTTTGAGCCCGCCAGCCCAAGAAGCCGCGATCCAAAAACTGGTTAAGTATGGAGGTCTGCTACATTTTTTGTGTCCTATTGTATGCTAAATTTTTTGTCTTTCACAACGTTGTTACTATTCTATTGTATGCTAACTTTTTGGGTGTAGAGGATCCTATACTTTGATAAATTTTGATTTTTATTCTATCCAGAATCCTTTGTTTCAAAGAAAACTAGTTCGAGAATGATAATTTTTTTTGTGTTTTTCTCCACGAACCTATGTAACAGACGTTATTACTATTCTATTGTATGCTTTTAAATGTTCATGTAATTTCCAGAGATATGTAACAGACATTACTTATTTTTTGATAAATTTCTATCGCCCGCCACTCCGCTTGTCAATTTGTATATCGCGGAACTCTCGATGCTATTTGTAGGGCATTGAACAACGTAGACCCAATTTTGAGCCCGCCGGCCCGAGAACCCGCAATCCTAAAACTGGCTAAGTATGGATTGAGGGCTCCATGCATGTTCTATAAAATCTCATCCCCATACTTTATAGAAATATCTACTTTCTAAATTTTGATAAATTTCAATTTCTTTTGTGTCCATGATCCCTTGTTTTAAAGATAGCTAATTCGGGAATGCTAATTTCTTTGTGTTTTTTTCCACGAACCTATGGAACAGATGTTACTATATTTCTTTTGTGTTTCTCTACACAAACGTATATAAAGAAAACTAATTCGACAATGCTAATTTTTTTGTGTCCAAGAAAAGCCTTTGTTTTAAAGAAAAATAATTCGGGAATGCTAATTTTTTTGTGTTTTTCTCCACGAACCTATGTAATAGACGTTATTACTATTATATTGTATGCTTTTAAATGTTTATGTAATTTCCATAGATATGTAACGGACATTATTAATTTGTGATAAATTTCTATAGTCCGCAACTCCGCTTGTCAATTTGTATATCGCAGAACTGTCGATGCTATTTGTAGGGCACGGAACATCAAAGGCCCAATTTTGAGCCCGACAATCCCACAACCCGCGATCCAAAAAAATGGCTAAGTATAGAATGATGGCTCTGTGCATACTGTATAAAATATCACCCCCATACTTTATAAAAATACATATTTCGTATGTATAAAACTAAATATCTACTTTATAAAATTACATATTTGGTATAAATTTAATAAATTTCAATTTCTTTTGTGTCTAGGAGCCCTTGTTTTAAAGATAACTAATTCGGGATGGGAATTTCTTTGTGTTTTTTTCCACGAACCTATGTAACATAATGTATGTAAAACTTATGGAAAAAAAAAAACTAATTTTTTGTGTCCAAGAACCTTTGTGTCTGGGTCTCATTTACTCCCATCCCAACCTAGCAGAGACTACACTACCATACAACACTTGTTTTAGTAAAATATCAAACAATTATAATTTTCATTTTTTTAATTTTTTAAAGTTAAGAATTACATGAATGCCTTAAACATATACATATGTAATTTTGTTCACTTGTCAAAAATCTACATGGCGTTTACATGTCTTTGTATATTTCTTGTCATGTAATTATTTAATCTCAAACTAACAATTTGTTTAATTGTTTAGATGAAAAACAACGAATTCTCAAACTAACAATTTGTTTAATTGTTTAGATGAGAAACAACGATTCCCAGGTACTAGGATGAACTTTCTACATTTCTTGTCACATAATTATTTATTCTCAAATTAACAATTTGTTTAGATGAGAAACAACGATTCCCAATAAGGTGACTCGGATGAACTTTCTCATTTTTACTCTTTGAAATGAAAATTACATACTTTATGATGTATGGATTTTCTTAGCTTATGCAAGTTTTCTAATCGTATTATAAAATTTGTAATAAATAATATAATATGAATTATTTTAAGTTAATACATAATACATAGTGATTTATTAATTTGTAATGTAAAAAATTCACAAAATTTATTTAATTATAATAATAATAATAATTTATTTTTAAGGTTATGGTCAACTTACATTAAATTAGTGTATGAGATTTCCTTATTTTTGGGACAAGGGATCTTCTCGTCCAATAATTTGACTGATAAAGTCTAAAAAAGTATACATACCCTATCCTCCTCTAGATTTGAACTTGTGACCTGTTAGATATTGATTTGCAATGTAAAAAATTTATAAAATGAAAATTACTTACTTTTTACTCTTATAATTTTAATTTTACTCTTTACAATGAAAATTACTTACTTTATAATGTATGAATTTTCTTAGCTTATGCAAGTTTTCTAATCGTATTATAAAATTTGTAATAAATAACCTAATATGAATTATTTTAAGTCAATACACACTGATTTATTAATTTGCAATGTAAAGAATTCACAAAACCCACTTGATTATTAATTAGGTATTGATTTGCAATGTAAAGAATTTATAAAACCCACTTAATTAATAATAAATAGAAAATGTATGGTTACTAAATAAATATAAAAATGTATAATTATTTAATTTATTTATTATAAATTTCTTTAATTTATGTCTCAAATTAAAATTAAATAACATAAAATATATTATCTAAATTGAAATTATAGATATATTTGCAGTGAAAATTTAATGAAAATTATATTGTGGAATGAAATACTTAATAGTTAAATTAGAAAAAAATTTAATAGTTAAATTTCATCACTTTTCATCCAAGGTTAAATTAGGTACTCCAAAGAAGCTTGTGATACACTTTTTATCAAGAGATGAGATAGTGTTTGAGAGGTTGGACTAAAAATAACTTCATAAATAACAAGTCCAAAATGGGTTTGTGTTGCCATGTATCCAAAATGAGGCATCCTAAGTGACTATTGAGTGAACCAAGGGGTTTGAAACCCTAATTGGACTCATGAATTTAGGAAATGCCTCAAATAACTACTAATTAGATAGGGAAAAAAGTGAAAAACGCTCACATTTGAAATATGATAACAAAAAATTTAACATCAAACAATTACAAACAACTACTAATTGGATAGGGAAAAAAGTGAAAAACAATTTTAGAAAAAAAAAAACACCAAATATTACTCAATCCATCCTCTACTCTTTTATCCTCATAAGGTTAGATTGTAGTGGAAGGTGACATGTAACTTTGAATAACTTACCAAACCTCAGAAGTTTAGATGGTTTCTTATAAGGCTGTAAGGTAACACATGACTTTAAGTCACCAACCCGTGTCATGGGTGAGAAAGATCGAATCAGCTAAAGTGACATTGGCAGTAGGGAACCTGGGGAGTACTTTTTTAAAGTTAGGAAAACTGATAAAAGAATTGTCCAAACAGTCAAATTTGAACTTCAAACAAACATTCAAATGTATTTATGAGATTTGTACGCAGTTTGAAGGACAGTTTAGTTTTGAAATTCCTACTAACTTCAAACAAACATTCAAATGTATTTATGAGATTTGGACGCAGGGGACACGCAACCATATATGCCTTGTTTCTTTGGTTAGATAATAATGTGACAGAGAAAGTTCGAATGCACCAAAAGCCTTTTTCAAATTTCAAATAAGGGCAAATATGGATGAGACATTGGTCATAATGGCTCTCAGACCTGAGACTATGGAATCTTTCTGGAAATTTCGTACCAGTGTCTCTCAGACCTGAGACTATGGAATCTTTCTGGAAATTTCGTACACAGCAGTGCTTATAAAATAAGAATGTAAGAGATGAAGTTGGTCACCAAACAAAACAGGCCAAGGTGAAGCTTAGGTCAGTTTCAACTGCTGCTAGATCAACACCAGATCAGTACAGGATGAGGAGGAGGAGCTTGGTTCTGCATCTGATCATGCTGCTTTCATTGGCAGCCATCATGATAAACGTAGATTTATGTTCAGCAATGGAACACGTGGTGGGAGACGATAGAGGATGGGCTCCTCACTCAGACTTTCATGGATGGGCTTCCAGAAAAATCTTCCGTGTTGGAGACAAACTCTGTAAGCATTTCAACTATTTCAACTACTTCGTTTTTTTATTAGGTTTTATTTTCAGGTCATATCATATCATATCAGTGAATGTTGATTACAGATACTACAACTATTCCTAACTCAACTATTTCATTCATTTTATTAAATTTTCAGTTCATGTCATGTCATATGAATTTACAGAGTGCATATATGGTCTAGGTCTATTATAAGAGCTGGTTCTCATTGATTAGTAAGGAGTAGTATTAAACATGGAGGTGGGATTAACAATGTATAGTGCAGGGTTTGCTTATGCCTCTGGAGAAGAGAGCGTGATAGAGCTGAAGAGCAGAGAGGAATGGGAGGCGTGTGATGTCAGCAATCCAATTAGAGTCTACAATGGAGGGGTTGATTCAGTCCCCCTTGTCCATGAGGGCACAAGATATTTCAGTAGCAGAAGAGTGGAGAATTGCCAAAATGGCATGAAGCTCCACATCAATGTCGATGCAACTCCTTCATCTTCTGAAGCTCAAACACGATCTGAATCTCATGATGGGATGCTGGGCGATTTGATCAGCAGAGAGAATTTGCAGAAAATAGGAGAATGGTCTCTTTCTTGGCCAGCCATTGAGGAGATTTCGACATTAAGGGGTGGAGTGAAGCATGTCGCTGAAGCTCCAACTTCTGGGTCTCCTCCTTTTTCAGCTCATTCAATTTTTTCTTCCATTCTTCTAAGTTTCTTTCTCCTTTTGCTGCATTGATATTCTTATCACCAGCTTTTTTGCTGCATTGATATTCTTATCACCAGCTTTTTTGGTTGTTATGTGCTGTAGCTCTCATTCACCCTCTTTTCTAAATATATCACCAGCTTTTATGGTTGTTATGTGCTGTAGATCTCATTCACCCTCCTTTCCACATTTAGAAGAATACTATAAAACATCTTAAAGTTGGTTTATTTGTTTTCATTGTAATCCCAGTAAATTCATGTTCAATAGAAGAATACTATAAAACATCTTGAAGTTGGTTTATTTGTTTTCATTGTAATCCCAGTAAATTCATGTTCAATGGGTTCAATGTAGTTAGATAGTCATTTCATAAGAGTTTCCAGACATTGTGATTTCCATACCTTCCACTCATCACACATTTCCATGCAAATGATGCCCTTGTGATTTCCATACCTTCCATTCATCACACATTTCCATGCAGATGATGCCTTGGTGCTTTGGTCTGTGCAGTGAAAGCACAAATAGGGTAATGGATGTGTCACATTTTTACAGTAATAAAAGCTTTTTGTTGTTCTGTTATATGTTTTTTTCTTCTTTTAAAAATATGGGAATAATGTGTTTAACTTGCTGGATAAGGATAACAACCTGACAGAATTTGAATTTTTTCTTGTTAAAGTTTAATAGATATATAGCAGGATAGCATGTCTAATAGATAGAGCAGGAATGAAAAAATAGATTATTTTTTTTATTAGTAATTTTAATACAAACAATAAATTTTTGGATATTAATTTTAATAAAAATAATAATTTTTTGGATATTAACTTTCTATACAGCAAGAATTATAAAATAAAATATTTTTATTTTATTAATAAATATAATAAAAATCATAAAATTGGATATTTATATATAGTTTACTTTTTATATAGATTTTATAAAAAAAAAATTATATATATTATTTATTCTTATAAAATTAAATAATATATATATATATATATATATATAATATGAATTTTTTTATAGTACGTGAAATTATATGAAAAAAAATGAAAAAATTATATATCTATATTATTAATTATTATAATATTAATAAAATATTGTAAAACGAGAACCCTTAAATAAATAATTTTTTTATAATACTTAAAGCTTTAAATCTTCTTATTATATATTCCAAATATATGTAAAATTATACAAGATATCAATAACTTTCATATTTTCTTTTCCACATGAAAATTCTACTGTTACAATTGTATTATATATATAATTGTAGCTTACATATGATTCAAAAGATAACAAAAAAAACTGCAGATTCAGAAAAAGAGACTTTTGAATTTCCCAAAATACCACTTGGCTACTAAAACGACTTCGAATCCCCCGTGTCATAACACAAATTGGCGATGGTTGTTGATCACCTACCAATTAACATCATACAAAAAATATACATCCCTACAGAGTATGCTGATAAGAAGAAATACAGATTGCGTGGCCGGATACTGTGGTGAAACCACAGACCTGGTAAAAACACTAATATGAAAACTAGCCAGGCAGTACCCGAGATCTTGACAAGCATTAGTACAGTTCGAGTGATAAAATAGGACCCTCCTGGTCCTCCATACAATGATAGTAATAAATTTTGCCCGGATCCTTGTGAAGAATCTGTTATGAAAGGTTATCTGCCATTTGGTTATACTCCCTATAGACGTGAGAAAAGGTTATATATTGGAATTGTTTGATTAATTCCATAATTCTCAAATTCCATCCTTCCAAGGAAACAGCCTGTAGATCCCCCTTACCACTCAGCCAATCGATAATTATTTTAGAGTCGTCAAGCATGTGTAAAGTCTGAATGGATAGCCGAGACGCCAAAGTGAGGAGAGCCCATGCCCCCAGCATTTCTGCCCTAGTATGTGTTCCCTGTCCAACATCAAAGATCCATATGTAACTGCAAAGATCAAAGGTTTTTATTATGCCACCCACTCCATTGTTCTGAACTGTGGCCTCCATCGCCCCGTCAAACCACCCAATCGGGCCACATACAACTGAACTATGTATATCCAATCGTCGAACAACCGTCCTCTATTCAACTTTGTGTTCCCTCTGAGCTACAAGTACAAGATACACCACCCTCTGCATCGAAGGAACTCTGTCTTCGAAGATGACCAAATTCTGCTCCTTCCATATATACCAACGGGTAAGCACCGATAGAGTCATAAGAGAAGAATTCTTTGGGAACCACCTCCTGAAGAAATCCTTTAAATCATGGCCGACCCAGGTCCCCATGAAATTTGTGTGTGAAATGATCTTCTCCCAGACTTCACAGGTAAAGTCGCAATCCACTAGGATGTGTTTAGTAGACTCACAATTATTCTTACATAAGGAACAGATGCCCGGGCCGATGAAGCCTCTCCTTTGTAGATTGTCCCAGGATAGTATGCGATCCTCTACAGCCAGCCAAATAAAAAGTTTAATTTTGGGGGCACATTGCCATGACCAGAGCGCCTTCCTCCAACCTCGAATGGTATGGGTCCATTTCAGTTTTTCCATGGCCATATACACATTCTTGACAGTTAAATGCCCGGACTGATCTCGTCCAGTCCAGATCAGATCATCTAGTCTTTCATGCAGCATCACTCCCATGTTAATCAGAGCACATCTGTAGTGATTCCATTCAATGTATAGGGGACCAGTAAGACCCAACTCCTCACCTGTTATCCAATTAGAACAAACCATATCAATACCTGGATCACGAAGAACCTGGAAAAGGCAATAAAAACCTTTCTGATTTAAAACTGTAACTAAATCCGCCGATAGAAGAACCTCGACTCCCAAACCCAAAATGTAATCCTTTCCTATCAGAATGGATCGACCCGACCCCGGCCTCCAGGTCAGCCAGTGCATGAGTAGGTGAAAGGATTTTAATAAGTAAGTCCAGGTCTGAGAACCTTTTAATTCTGAGACATTGACAGTGCGGAACCACCTCTCCACGGAGACAAAAGGAAGATACTTTGAAATAATTACTCGGTGCCATAATCCGTCGTGCTTTAACACCTTCCAAAGAGTGTTTGCCACCAACGCTCTACTAAAATCTGCGAGATTCCTCAAACCCCATCCCCCAAATTGCTTGAGCCGAGCAATATGTTGTCAGCTGCATAAATGAATGCTTTTCTTCTTTTTGCCTCCCGACAAGAGGAAACCAAAAACCAATTAGCAAATTCTTTGAATAATTTGAGCTAGCAAATTGGAAAGTGCCAACCAAAACTGGTTGACTTTCAAAGACGATTTTGATCAATCATATAACCTTCAGATTAAGTAAAGGCAATACAATATTAAGAAATCAAAAAAAATTGAAAAACTATATAGAGACTTCATAAATTATACTTTTTTTTTCCAAAGAAAATTTGTTCGAAATTATATTAAGATTATAATTTCCTTTACATCATCAAGCCATATCAATGGTCTTATATAAGTCCCCCCAAAAGTTCAATACATAGCTAGCCATTCACTACTACAAAAAGTATTGTTGTACTTTTCTAAAGAGAAACAAAAATCTCTTCAAACACATTAACCCTAATCAATCCAATCAAGGATGATTACAACCCCTCACAAAAAAGGATCTATCATCACACATACAAATCACAGCTTTTAATAGTGCAAAAAGAGTTCTGAAAATCATCTTTCCTTAAACAAAAGACATCCAAAAAAGGAACCAGAGCAATAAAGGTCTTCCCAAAGAAAAAACCACCATTAGAAGAGGTTTAGATGATTTGGTGGTTTTGCTTTCCCATTGACAAGAAAGTAGTAAGTCAGCATGCCCGAAGGCCCGAGCAAGGCTTGTTTCGATAAGAGGTTTGCTTCCTTGTTGTAGTCTTTGAAAATATGATTAAAGATGATTTCTTGAAACTGAGTGGATAATTCCTTTGTTCTGTATTTCCACCCTTCTAAATGGTTGGCCTTTAAAATGCAACTATTGTTGAGCTAGTCAATAATACCCTTTGAGTCTCCAAATATTTTTAGTTTTGAAATATTCCACATTTTTTCCATGGTTAAAGTCCCCCATGCCCCCAACAATTCAGCTTTTGAATTTGTGCCACTACCTCCATTTAGGTGCCATCTACAAACTCTTTGAGTAGAAAACTTGAAAACTCCCCCAGCCCCACAATTCTGACCTTTTAAAATGGAAGCCCCATCAAAAAAGGCAATTAGATGATCTGTATCCTGAATTAGCGGGCTCCTTTTCCAAGCAATTTTTTATTTTGGGCTATTTCCTGGACAGAAATTTCTCATAGTTTTAATAAAGACAGCCATCCAGTTTGGATTTTTTCCTTCAAATATAACTTGATTCCTTTCATACCAAATGTTAAAGCATAGTTGGGCCACCAGAACATAAGAGTAGTCTTTATCTCTCATCCATGCCTCGAAGCAATGACACATAGTCTGTCCATTCCATCGAATATTTTTTTTGAGATGGATAGCTAAGCTTTCCTAGATAGCCTAGATAAAATGACAATGGACAAATAGATGATCAACATCCTCAATTTTGGATTTACATAAAGGACATCACCCAGGGCCCTGCCATTCTTTACCCTGTAATACTTTCCACGTTAGTATTTTATTTTCTGCAACCAGCCAAATAAATAGTTTTTTCTTCAACTGGATCTCCCATTTCCATAACTTATATTTCCATCCCTTCGGCTGTGGCCATTCATAGATAGAAATAAGTGTTGCATATAAATTCTTCACTGACATTTTCCCCGAGGAATCCCCTCCTGTCCAGATGAGTGTGTCCTCTTTCTCACCAAGTGAAACCCCTGCCTCATTTAATTCTCTGCAATATTGTTCCCATTCATTTTCTAAATCACCAGATAATCCCAAATCCTTTGCTCTAATCCACTTTTCAGAAAGGGTGATCGGGTCTTGAGAGACTGATGCCATATCCAGGGATACAATCCCTTTCATAGATAGGACTGTTCTCAATTGGTCTGATAATATCGCCTTCTGTCCGAGGCCAAGGATATGATCTCTTCCCGAAACAATGTTAGTTCCTTTCCCTGGTGTCCAGCTCAGCCAATGGATAATTACATGAAACGACTGAACCATGCTATTCCACATCCTCGATGCCGCATTCGCTTTATGGTTAGACAACCTTATCCATTCAATAACCGTAAACTTTCTTATTTACTTATCTCTGACAAGTTTGTGCCAAATCCCCTGAAGATTCAAGACCCTCCATAAAGAATTTGTATTGAGAGCCGTGTTGAAGAAAGTCAAATTTCTAATCCCCCACCCCCCTGCTTTTTTTGGCCTAGATAGTAGATCCCATCTACATAAATGGATTTTTTGAGAGTCTTTAATACCATTCCATAAAAACTTGAAAATCAATTTCCGAATTTGATTTAAAACAACACGAGGAATAGCTTCTAAGGACATCCAGTACACTGGTTGTCCCTTTAAAACATATTTTACCAGAGTATATCGACCCCCCAACGAAAGCCATCTATTTCACCAAACCTCTATCCTCTTCAAGACTTTTGTAAGGAGCCAGTCCCAATCTTCGACTCTGAAAGTGTTGGTCTTTAACTAATAGCCCAGGTACTTAAACCCCTCAGACAAGTCCATAAAGGAATAGGGGAGAAGATCTTTGAAGGGAGTAAGATCATTACTTGACAATCCTGCATGAAGAACTGTAGATTTGAACTGATTTACCATTAGTCCAGATGCAATACAGAAAGATGAAATGATTTTGTCTATCTCCCACCATTCCTTTAAGTCTGCCCTTGTCATAATAATAATATCATCAACAAATAATACATGCAAAATCTTATAAAGACTAGATACTTTTATACCTGTGATTTTACCTTCGCCCTGAGCAGATTTCAGCAGTAAGATAAACCCTTCCATAATGAGAATAAATAGTAGGGGTGACAAAGGACAGCCTTGTCGCAACCCCCTCCCATTTTTAAAGAAACATGTTGCTTCTCCATTAATTAAAACAACGAAAGTAGATGATGAAACGCATTCCATTATACAATTTGTCAGTTGAGTGCCGCATCCAGTAGAAACCAGAATGAGTCTTAAAAAGTCCCAATCTACACAGTCATAAGCCTTTCTCAAATCCAATTTTAGTACTAGAGCACTTAATTTCTTTTTTTTGATACTGTGTAAGCTTTCATGTACTGTGTCAATAGCTTCTTGAATTCTCCTTCCATGGAGAAAGCCAAACTGTTCTTCAGAGAGTGCTCTTGATAGTAAGGGTTTAACCCGATTGGATATAATCTTGGAAATTAATTTATAACATAAATTACATAAAGAGATCAGTCGGAAATCTTCAAAGGTCTTGGGATTTTGTGTCTTCAGTATCAAAGCCAAGAAAGTTGAATTTAAACTGCCTCCCACCAATCCCAGACTTCTCGATTCTTCCACCATATCAAGGAGGTCATGTCCCACTACATAAAAGAAAAAAGTGAAAAATTCAGCTCGTCAACCATTCGGGTCAGTGCTCTTGGCTTTTTTGAATTTGAAAAGAACAGATTTTAATTCCTCCAAAGACACCGGTTGTGTGATTCTGATTAAGTCCTCCTCGGTGAAGATTTTTGGTAACATACTTGCAATGTTAACTTTCTCAGTCATATTTGGATTCTCTTGTTCCTTGTAGAAGCTATTGAAGTGATCAAAGGTTGCCCTTTTAATGTCAACCGGCTCTGTGAAAATTGACCCTTCATTATCCGAGATTTCCCAAATGTGTTTTCTCGCTCGGTTGAAATTGGCATAATTATGAAAGAATTTTGTGTTATTGTCCCCACTCGCAAGCCATATCGCTCGGCTGCGTAATCTCCATGATTCTTCTATACCTCTAAGGATCACATTTCTATCCAAATTTTTTTGGCGCAAAATCCTCCCTTCTTCCAGGTTTGAAGTATTTGTATTCAGGATCGAAATGGAAACCTTGATGACTGCTTCTAATTCTTTTATTTTTACCAAGTTCTTTTCCTGTTTCTGTCTAAACCAGAGTTTAGTTTTTTTCTTTTAAATCCTTTAACTTCCAAATGAGTCGATTCCTGAACCTCGATTCAGTCAAATAAATTGGATGGTTCCAAGTCGTATGAACCAAATACTCAAAATCCAGATCATTTAGACAGTGAGCATTAAATTTGAAAGGAAATGCAATATGACTCGGAGGAGCTTCCAACTATAATAGAATGGGTGCATGATCTGAGATGAATGGGTATTCAACCCAGGATCGATACACCCCAACCTTTAGTAACAAATTTTTGGCTACTATACACCTGTCAAGCCTTCTTCCCACAACTTCCACCCCTGACCTACCATTTCTCCATGTCGAAACCAGCTTAGTCGACTTCACGTCAATCATTTTTTTGTCCACAAAAAGTTCCTTGTAAAAGCTCCAGAATCAACTTGTCTGGGAGTACCCCCCCAAACTTCCTCTGGATCGCAGACAAAATTGAGGTCACCCGCTAAAATAAGGTTCTTAATATCTAATAACCACTATCAACAATATTCTTCTAGAATTTAATGCGCTCCATACATGGTCCATAGACATTCAAGAAAGCTAGCTCCCGGTTGTCCTTAAAGATTGTACCAGTGAGAGAGGAGTCCACATCCTTTGCCAGGCACGTAGAATTCGGTTCAAAGATGATTCCTTCACACTCCATAGAATCCAAAACATCCATGTATTCTGGAGGGTCCCTAAGAAGCAAGGACTCCTCTAATTCCTCCTCTAGTGGAGCTCCATTGCACTGCCAACATAAATGACCAGTACCCTTGCATCGACTGCACCGAAAGGGTAGACCCAGGTAGTCTAATTTTCGTCTCAAGTGCCTACCTCTCCACTCAATATCAATGACCTCTGACAAACCACCATGAATGTCCATTTCTGTTAGCACTCTGGCCACCTTCCTCGGAGATATTTTTAATGCATCAAAATCTACTGCAAGAAATCTCCCCAGTGAATTTCCAATGGCTTTAAGCGCCTTAGAATTCCAGAAATGTATCGATAACCTTGGCAAGAGTACCCATAAATGACGTAACTGGAAGTGTTCCGTCTCTGGATCAAAATTTATTCTACAACGCTTAAGAAGAAGGCTACACCCCCCCAAAACCCAAGTCGAGTCCATGAGTCTAGTAGCATCCTCCGGGGTTCTACAGAGGAATCTGAGCCAACCTTTTGATAGATGGAATAATTCAGGACTATAACCCAGAAGAGTAATCCACCTCTGTTCTAACCACTTCAAGAATTTGCCCTTACAAAGGTAAGGATAAGTTAATCTTCCCACCACTCCGCAAAGAGAAAGTCTCGTTGCATCTTCCAGAGCTACGTCTGCTCCTAGAACCATCTTACATGCCTTTCTCTTCGGCTTCCAGGCTTTTTTCCTTCCAAGTCCCGAATGTTGAGAATCAGTAAATGGGTAAATAACCTGCTTAATATTAAAGTCTTCCCGGGTTTCAGCTCTGTAACTAGAGCAGGTTTCCCCTTTGCAGTTGTAGCAGAGATCTTGAATGGCCCTTCCTGGCTCTGAATAAAACCTTCATCTAAACGTTGCCCTATGTGAGTAAGAGTAGACTTCTCTAAACTTGCCTCTGGATAGTAAAGAGTCTCCTTAGTTCGAGGGTTTAGTCTAAAGGGTGGTGAAGGAGCCCATGTCAGTAAGTTAGTCCTCTCACCTGACTTGAACTCCACATCATGAATTAATGGAGATGACAGAGTCTGGCCCCCACAAAGCTCATCAATCTTCGAGAGGAAGCTCTCATCCTGCCACCCCAGTTCATCGTCGTCGTTTAATAACTCCTTTGCATGAGTAGAAACAATATTAACATGATTTAAATCCATGTGTCCTCCACTATAAGACAAACCTAGCACAGAAGTCGGTTCAGTTTCCTAGAAAGGAAATGAGGCCCAGTCTGCTTCTTCCACCACCGCTAAGGATATTTAAGTAGTTAAATGCTCATTAAAGGAAGGACAATAATAATAAATCCCTCCACCAACGAGATGCTTTGCTAAAATACCAAAGGAAGTGCCAAACAACTTGAATAACTAGATAAAACCGATATCATTTGTGCTATCAAGACTAGTCCAGTAGCAATACCAAATCGTTATTCGAGGAGAAAACAAGCCTCTAGACAAGGTGCTCTAAATAAAAAGTACGAGAAAGGCTAGTAGTCTTAACGAGAAACTCATCTACTAAGGGTAAAACCTCCAAACGTTTCGCCATTGTTGATCCAGTTTCCTACTGATTCCCGCCCGTTTACCATTTCAAAAATCACTCGCTCCTCATAAATTATACTTAATATAATGACAAATATTCATATATTATTTATTATGAGTATAAAAATAAAATATGTATATATTCTATTATGAATATTTTAAGTGTTTTAATATATATATATATATATATATATATATATATATATATATATATATATTACATTTCTTTATAATATTTAAAATTTTCAAAGCTTAATGTCATATTCAATAAATATGTAACAATGCAATAAAGCATTAAGAAATGAAATTTGACTTAAAAAAAAGGGTCATGGAGATTAAATAGAGTTTCCATGTATTTTTACGATATAGTTATAATTTATCTTAGATTAACCATTTGTTTAGATGAAAAACAACTACTCCCAAACGATTCCCATTAAAGTAAGTGAGACGAACTTTCTCACTTTAATATTTACAGTGAAACTCACTTCATTTTATGATATATGGATACTTTTACCTTATACAAGTTTTCTAATTGTATTATAAAATTTGTAATAAATGATAGAGTATATGGTTTATGACCTATAATAATTTTAGGTCAATGCATATTGATTTGCAACGTAAAGAATTTACAAAACTCACATAATTATTAATAAATACAAAATAATAGTTATTACATAGATATAGGATGTATAATTATTAAATTCATTTTTTACAAATTCATTTTTTATAAATTGAAATTTATGTTTCACATGAAAGTTAAAAAAAACTTAAAGTATATTATATAAATTGAAATTATAGATATAGTAGTAGTGAAAATTTAATGGAAATCATATTGTGAAATGAAATATTTATAAGATAATTTTATAATTAAATTAGGGAAAAATTTAAGTGTTAAATTTCATTATTTGATTTATTTTTTCATTTTTTTCCAATAATTATTAGACAATTTAAAATGAGCATTCACCCAATTTTTTATATTATAAAATAATTTATTTGAAAAATTGCTAAAAAATTCTAGAGAATAGATCAATTCTTTAGAAATTTGAATGTTTTTAAAAAAATATCCCCAAACATTTATAGTTTTCATTTTAAAGAATTTGAAAGATTTATAAAATTTCTACACTAAAAAAAAATATATCTTTTAAATTTTCTTTGCCAACCAATTCAATGAAGAAAAATCTTCCCCAGCTCTTACACATAATAACTCGCCCTCAAACTAAATACTATAATATAACATAATTCATGTAAACATTTATTAAATACACAAAGAATTCCAACTTAAATCACAAGATCACATATCATCAATAAAATAAATTTAAAAAGATTTCATTAAGCCTAAATTTTTTATGATGTTTAACTAAAGAAAATCATTCCAACCATCACTTAGCACTTAGTCTATAGCCTATATATGTACAAGATCATCTACAACTAAAGCACCATGAAAAGAGTGCTACATGAAAGTACAAAATCAAATAATGTGAAAGTGAACACTAGGTGGTGTAATGGAAATGTATGGACAAAAATGATGCAAGATGAAGAGTAATGAACGTAACAATGAGTTGTCTTTTCTTATGTGACTATTTATATGAAGCACAAGGATTAGAGAATATTATATGAGGGTTTTCCACATTTCACATATGCTTCGTTTTTCTCTTCCTTATGCAATAGTTTATCTTTTAAGTTTATTGAAGCGACAATACATAATAAACTGATGTACTTGTCCAAATATCATAAATCATAACCACAGACCAATCATTGCAACCATTGCAGGTAATACTTGTGCTTCTTTGTTTGAAGCAACCATTTCCATGCTCTTCACCTGGTTTTTCCATGTGTCTACTGACACCACCAACTACATGTGAAATGCTTACCATTTCTCCATCGCAATTATCAAACTTCCTACTAGCATATAATACTCGAGAAATATAACCCTTTTCTTCTTCATCAATTAGGACATAAACCTGAAGAGAATTTACAATGGAAATCCAAAGGGATTTTACCAGTTTCACATTATTCATACTGAATTTCTTGAGTATCTTCACCACATACTTCTGTTGTTATAACCAAGCTTACCATATTTCATGTCTCTGTATATTTCTATGCCCAAGATTTATTTTGTTGCTCCCATATCCTTCATAACAAATGTCCTAACCAACTGAGCCAACCTGTTGATCTCAACCATGCTTTTGCTTGCAACAAGCATAGCATATAAGACCAAGATAATGAATATACCATAAACACAATGGTTATACTCACTTCTTGTAAAATTTGGCTCACCATGAAGGAATCAAACATCTTGTACCGTTTTCCTAGCATGCTTCAGGCCATACAATGATTTTTGAGTTTGCAAACAAATCTTCTATTGTGTTTTTCAACTAACCGTTCTGGTTGTTCCATATACATCCCCTTATCCAAAAAACTCCATGTAAAACAACTTTAACATCTAGATGTATTATCACAACTAGTGCTAACACAACATGAATAGAAACAAGCTTTTAATAACCGATGAGAAACTTTCATGGAAATCAATACCTTCCAAATGCCTTTCTACTACCAGCCATGCTTTGAACCCTTCATATTTTACTATGTTTGATTTTATAAAAGGAGATTCATCAAACACTGCATCTCTGTCCATGATGATTTTGTGGGTAGTAGGATCCCACAGTCTGCACCCCTTAAAATCATCACCATATCAAAGATCTACTTGTTTGATCTGGGTCCTACTTAGAAAGCTGATAAAAAACCATAAGCATCACAACTGAATAATTTCACATTTGAGTAATTACCAGATGACCTGTTCATACCTCTCCATGAATCTTTTTGTCTTTTGCAACTGATGGTGACCAAGTTACCAGATAGTACAACCGCTTATGTCCACAACTATTGCTACAACTTGGCATTACTAAACATGCATATTTGATCCCAACTTCCTTGCAATACCTTCTAAGTTCCATGGATATGAACTTACCTTCATCATATATTCTCAAACACTTGATTGACATGCCAACACAACAACCTTTCTACAGATCCACCTTTCTAAACTGGACACACTGCTACACCTCGAACTTTGCATTCGAACAACTTTGACAAAATCCGGCCAAACCGACCAAGTAAGCCTTCATCGCTTACCTCCAGGCCCATTTACAATGGAGTTCACCAAGCCTTTTATAGGCTTCATTACATGCAATCCGCAGACACAATACCATGGGATACCCAAAACACATGGACCCAAAAAACCACTTGCTTTGACCTAAAAACATATTTAACTCATTAACTCTTTCACTGAGTCAAGGTTAACCCAACATACATGCCCCCCAACATATTCAATATACCTAAATCTATGTCTAGAATTTTCATAGGTGACCTGATAAACCAGGGGTACGCATGTCTATCCAAGTCTTACAAACATATGCCCATTTACATGCAATCAATAGTTTCTACAACTCCAAAGTAAATGCATTTTTTATTTATTTCACAATGACTCAACCATCACCGCCTTACACCTTCTATGTGAACACAGGTGGAGAGACACAACGGATAGAAAAAACTTCATCAACCATACTTGTAGTTGAATTTGCTTCTTTTGTGGAGTCCTCTTTGGATGCTTGTTGTCTTTTCCAAGAATCCCTTCTTGAGATGCCTAGATTAGCCACAAAACCAACATTTTTCCTTACCCTTACTGTCTTTTGACTTAGACCTAGCTGTATCTTTTTGATCTTTCTCTCCTTCTGTAGATCGACCTCTCACCACCATTGCTTCTATTGTTGAGGTTTCCTTACCTAATGTTTTTCTTATCTCCTCGGACAATAAAGCTCCCACAACAATTTCATAATCAATGGCATTTGTTGTGTTAAACCACGTAGTTGTGACCAGATGATCCCAAGACTCAAGCAACAAACACAGTAGTGTAACCGCCTTTTCCTCATCTTTGAACTTTACGTCCATATTAGTTAATTGACAAATCATAGTATTGAAGACATTCAAGTGATCAATAATTTATGTACCTTCTTTCATCCACAAGTTGTACAAATGCCTCTTCAAGAAGATTATGTTTGACAAGTTCTTTGTCATATACATACTCTCCAGTTTGGTCCACAAACCTGTTGTTGTCGTCTCTTCAGCAATGTTAAACAACACTTCATCTGCCAAACACAAACGAATAGTACTAAGGGATCTTGCATCTTAATCCTCCCAGTTCTTGTCTGTCATGCTTGTCGATTTCTTTGACTTTCCAGCCAATGCCTTTTGCAATCCTTGTTGCACAAGCAGATCTCGCATCTTGAGCTTCCATAGCGCAAATTTATTCTTACCATTGAATTTCTCCACCTCAAACTTAGAACTCTGCACTTTCGCCATTAGCAGAAACAACAGTCCAAAAGAAAACCACAGCTTCTAATAAACCAGGATCTTCGATCCGACGACCAGATTATCTTCTCCTTCACTCTCTTCTCCTTCAACTCTAAGTTCTAATACCACTTATTAGGAAGCGGGAGAAAAACAGAGCATAAAAGAGCAATATCAAACACGCATTAAAACAAGCACATCAATCATACACTTGACACATTGATTTATGTGGAAACCCAATGAGGGAAAAAAACACGGGCAATGATAATCTCTATTCTTTTATTCAAGGGAGAATTACAATAGCCAACCCAAGCATACAACCATCCTCTCCTCTCATACACACAACACCTCAATATTGTGTCTTGCTCTCACACACTCACTACACATTGCACTCACATTGTACTCACACCTCTATGGGTATGCTCGTATATATACCATCTGTCACTCAGTTACACAGACTGATCATGAATAGATCACATAGTTACACGAAAAATTCATAAATAGATTGTATGCATGCGCATTAACATAGTTGCATGCATGTGCATGTGACCGCATGAGGAAATTCATTGGCATGTTTCCAACAACAACTACCATCATAATGCTATTAATTACATCAATAAATGTGGCCACTAGACAACATTACATCACATACTAACACATTGAATGTTGACTATGGGACAAATACACATATATAGGAATATCTACATCACCATTCCCCTATCAAAGAAGACATCTTCCTTCATACCCAAGAAGTTGCAAACATGGAAAAATGTTCTTCTATTAAGGACATGGTGCAGTTATCTACAACCTACTATTAAGTGGGATAGCATTCCAAATAGATAATGTCATCAACAACTAAATCTTAAATGTAGTGGATATCAATATATATGTGCTTGGTCTTGGAGTGGTATACTATTTGGAAAACAAAATAAGTAGCTTCCAAATAAATAATGTCATCAACA
>JASDQU010585637.1:152009-196879 GCA_032191745.1 Picea mariana | reverse complement strand
AGTATAATATTGAATATCTTGTGGATCAATTATCTTTGTGGTGTGGACAAAGGAAGTGTTGAGTATCCCACTTGGGGAGGCATCACTTTCTTTGATCCTTGAGTGCTTTTTGTGATTGTTGCCAGTGAAGGCGGTCCAATGGAGTAAGTGCCATTGGGGCATGCTTGGCTCTTGTATGTTTCACTTACATTGGTGTATCTTTGTATCTAATTTGTGTATCCTTGTATCTAGTTTATGTATTTTTTGTATCTAGTTTGTAAATGGTGCAATCTTTTGTAACACTTAGAATTCTTTTGTATAATTGTAGTCTTGGTTTGGGGTAGTTTAACTTGTTCATATTTGTAAACTTTTGGTGATAAACCACCCTCAAACTTTAGTTGACCCCATTGCCCAACCTTAGGCACTAGTCTTAGTTGACTTAGGAAAAGGGATGCTTCACATATAGATTAAGCTTGCACTTTGCATTGTTGCCTTAGCATCTTAGGCTAGTTTTCCCCTTTGGCCTATAACAAATTAAAACTAACTCCTAGAACATTAAAACTAAAATTAATCTAGTAACTAGGGACGACCCCCCTTGGCTTCCCTAGGAGTAAGCCTAGAAGGAAGAGGTTTCCAGTCAAGGTGACAGTGTGGACTTGGAACCTAGACATTGTGTCTCCGAGGACACACTAAGTGAGTTGGACTTAGCTCACGCTAGCAAGTGTGTATTAGGACGGCAACAAGCCCATCAGATGGTTGCTGGGATGGCAGAGACAGGACAACGTTGTGATGATGCCTTTACACATGAAGAAAGAAGGACGTTCTAGCCAGGACACTTTGGCAGAGCCCGGCCTAGGGGGGATCATCCACTGCAGATGGAGCGTTTGCCCCTTGATGGACAGGACGTCACCTAGGAAAGCAGGACGTTATTCTGAGCATGTGGCAGTGTGATGAGGCTATTTGGCACGTGTGGCAGCTTGGAGGAGCCCTAGAAGGGCCAACGTCTGGCTTATGGATGCTGGAAATGCCCAAAAAGGGCCAACGTCTCCCTCAGAAGGGCTTGACGTCCCTCTTTTTGCTCATATTATGTCATTTTTCTAGCAGTTAATGTAAAAACAGTGTAAATTTTGTAGTCAGCCTTGTCGGTTGTTTTAATGACCTATTTTTAAATTGAAAGGTCATGGATTGGTATAAATTGAGGACGTTTCTCCTCATTTTAAACATAACACAACTCACTCTCTTGTGAGAGATTATCTTTTAGTCTTTTGCTAGGTATTTTTGGTGTTCTATGTGAGGCGCAACTCTTCTTGGAGGATTCTTCTTGGCATATATGGTGTTTCTCTCATGGAAGGTTTACAACTAGGGTTTGATTATGCATTCTTCATGATATGTAAGTGAATTTCTCATGCAAAACTTCTTAAGTGAATGGTTGTAGGCTTAATTTCTTGCATTTGCTATTATATTGTTGAATCTTGAAACCCTAGGTAGCAAGCACACTAGTAGGTCATTGCTATATGTCCCCATGCTTGAGAAATAAATTTTAGCCATTGATAAAGGAAGATATAGCCTAGCCGTTGCTACACTTTTCTCCCTTTTTCTGAGTTAGCATTAAAGTTATAGGTTGAAAAGAGGAGACGTCCTAGGCCTAGTTAAGTCTACACCTAGGGTTTTAACCTTCTAGGGTTTGAAAGCCTTGCTCCTGCAACACTTTCTCCCTTAAACCTGTACTTTGAAGCTAGCCGTTTTTCCAAGCGTATTTAGAGAAAGAGGAAGGAGCACGAGGCCTTGCTTAAGCAACACCGGAGTGAGCCTCCTTCCCTTAGGGTTTTGATTCCAGGGCCCTGCCATTGCAGCACCTTGGAACCCTACCTTCTAGTCTCTAAATTTAAGTCCTCCCGAGGCTTTTTGCCTTTACTTTGACTCCATTTACCTTAAGGCACTGGTTTTCTCTCCAATGTTGAGCTTGTAGTGTTCAAAATCATCTTTTAAAACTTTCATTTGAAACCCTAACTAACCCTAACGCCACTAACTAGGGTTGACGTCATACTTGACGCAACAACCCTTCTAACTCAGCAATTAATAATGACGTCAAGCATTTATTGAGCTATTGTGGAGTGAAAATACTGTTGGCTTGGTCATTATTATAGACATTGATGAATTGGTGATCTTACATAAGCTATTTAGCAAAACGTTAACCTCATTTCATCCTATACATTGTTTATTAAATAAAATCATACTAACCCTAAGAAGCTGACGTCATCCCTAGGATATTGACGYARCAATCTATTGTATGTGAGCAGCTAATGATATTTAATGCATTGATTTGATTCAAGGATTGATTATTTTCATTGGATGCTATATTGTTCTAGTGTTTATTGACAAGTAACATTATACTGCCATTGTCATTATTGCAAACATTGACTTCGTCAATATTTACTATTGTATTTGCTCATATACATTGAATTTGGATAGTCATTGATTTATGAAGTATTAACCATTATTGCATGTACTAGTTTCATTGTTGTCTTGTCTCGCAAGCAGGTGCCTTCTCTGTGGTTATTCTTTATTTGACTATCTTTTGGGCGGTAATCTGTGAAGGGGAAATTAGCCTTAATCCTTTGAGCCTTTTCCTTTCAAACCCCAGATTGCCAGGGACGTCTCCCTTGGGTCTAAGCCTCCCTAAATAGAAAGGACCTCCCCATTGTGGTGACATTGGGTGGGGTAGGTCACTGTTACGCCAGTTTGGCCCACTACTTTAGAGCTTTTGCCCCTAGCTACAAACTGTGCGATAATAGTTACTTTCATTGCATGCTTAAGAATTTAGTTCTAAATCAAAAGTTTGAATTAGTTTCCTTTGCATGCAAAGTTTTCTAGATCTTGTTAGAATCTTTTCAATTTAAAGAAGTAGATCTAGGGCATTTTCTAGTTGTTTTTCTCCTAGATTTGAAGCTAGTTAAGTGCTTTGTTTTTTAGTTCAAAATCAAGCTAACTAACTGCCTTATGCTTGTTGTTTTATGACAGCAAACAGAAACAGTTAGAAGAGCCTAAGTTTAGTCCATGCAAAGTGTCAAAAAAAGTCCAAAAAAGTCCACTTTTTGCCTTATAAAATTTCTAAAAATTTCGATAAAATTCTATTTTCTTAGAACTTTTTCCTATCATCATCTAATCATTTCTGTTCGTTGTTTTATTGCAGCAAGTACAGGTCCAAGAGGAGTTTATGCTCATTTTGGGTAGATTTCAAGGTTTCCAGCGACCCTGGGGGGTTTTAACTTCGTTTTTTTGAAGTTGTCATTTTCTCCTTTTCTTGCTTTTTTTTTAAAGACCCAAGTTTATGAGGTTCCCTCCTTCTTCCAAAGAGTTAAAAGCTCAACGAGAATATCAATTCTCTGTTGTAAAAAGGTAATAAAGGTGGGCCCTTGTGCCCATCTTTCTTCTTCCCCTCAGGGAGACGAATGTCGTGGTTTGTTTTCTTTGCATAAAGTTGTGCATGCCCTAATCTTACAATCAACTACACAAATCAATCAATATCAAACTCGCTACAAACACTCTAACCTAATGCATGTTAAATCAATGCTTAGATTTTCATGCAATCCAACTTAATAAAATCATCGATCTACATTGCACACAACTCCATTTAAGGCATTGGTTAAAACATACTATCTGTCGATCTTTGTCTTATGTGAGCAAATTTCATGCATGCTTTAATTTATCTTTCATGTGAGCAGTGTTTACATTTATGTATTTCATCTAACTTTATTTTTCAAGTCTTGCAAATCTTTTATCATTTTATAAAACACATGCATGCTTATGGAATGGTATTTCACTTGATTATCTGATGGTTATATATGCATATCTACAAAGCAAGTACTTTTGATTATTATGATGGTGAATGATAAATGTTAGTAGATCTAGTTTTATTTTCAAGTAATAAACTCCTAGAATAAGTGTATTTTTCTTTCTTAGAATTTAAAAGCCTTAGATTTATTTTCGTAGGGACTACCCCCTTTGGCTTCACTAAGAGTTGGCCTAGACGGAGGAGTTGAGGATCAGGTGACAGCACCTTGACTCGAGACTTGCCCCCAAGGACACACCGAGTGGATTGAAGGTTTCTTCCACGATAACCCAGGTCTGTATTAGGACGGCAACAATTTTGGCGCCGTTGTCGGGGATAAATCTTTCTATTCCCAGAATACGACTTTTGTTTTCCCTTTTGCTTTTTGCTTTGTTTGATGTTTCTTGTTTGCTTAGAATAAACTTCATCATCTGGCGACTCCACTTCAAAAAATAATTTGACAAAGTATTATGCAAAGAGGAACTCACAGTTTGTTTAGCTTCATCCTTGAACCCGAAGGTGTTTTTGGAGGAGGGTAGCCAAGCTTTCTTCTCAACAGGATCCTTATTAATTTTTGGGTCCCAGTCCATTTATGTTAGTCTTTTCCTTTTAATAAATCTAGTTTAGAAATGGATGATCTTTATAAACCTATTGACTTTTTTGCAATAAGTGGTTATCCACATGTGATTCCAGAAAATACAATTGAAAATTTGCCTTGTTTTCAAAGTAATAATTTTGTTGATGTTAGACGTCATGTTAAGAAAGTTTCCCTTTGTTTAATAAATGGTGTTGTAATGCCTTATATGAAGATGTGAGAATGAAATTGTTTATCTTGTCCTTTGATGATGATGATCTTGATTGGTTTACAAAACTTAAGGATAAACAAATTAGAACTTACAAAGAGTTGACTAACGCTTTCATGGAAAAATGGAAGGAGAAGGAACCTCAAATTATAAAGACAATCAATTCAGATGCTTCACCAGATTTTGATGAAAATTTTACAGATGTCATCTAGGCCATGAGATTCGCTCATGCAATGTAGTTAAAGGACATGGAAGCTCGCCTTGCAGAGGCAGAAGCTTGTATCAAGTATTCAGACCCTATAGAGCCAGAGTTTCACAATAAACAAGAAAAGGAGTTTCACTTAGAAATTCCGGAAGAGCCTATAGATGAGTCATTAACTAGTCATGAGGAAACAAAGGATTTTGAGTTGGAAATGATTGAGTATCCAGATAATTCAAATCCCCACCCTCCTCCCGAGGAATCCATCTCTTCAGAGAAATTTTTTGACAATTGTGATGATCCTGAAATGATCAGTGAAGCAGATTCCTTGATAGTTCCAGCTCCAGTTCTAATTTCTCAACCATCAGATGGCTTAATGACAACTAATGAAAAATTGGAAGATAACTTCAAATTTTTAACTCCAGATCATTATGAGCAGTGGTTAGCCTTCCATCGTGACAGTCCAATGCAAAGCTTCATAAAAATTGTACAAGGCGTACCAAACTTCAAAGTTTGGTTGAATAAAGAAAAACACATGTTTCTTGGGTGGTATATTCCCAGGAAAAACTCCAAGTTAATAAAGCTTGGAAAAGGATCTTCAAAGAGTCATCCCGGACAGGGATTATTCAAACATCTAAGGTCTTGTTTCATCCATGACATGGTTGATTCATGCAGTTTCTACTTCAACCAGTCAGACAGTGGAAAGGTTAAAGCTACCAGTGAGCAGACAATTTTCAAGTCTTCATCAATAATGTTACTTGATGCCATGGGGCATCCTCTGTAACGTATCTCTAACCCTTTCCTCCACATTTTAAATTTTATTTATGTTCACTTTCTTCCTTTTTATAGTTCATTTTCATTTTGTACTTACATGTATAATAATTGTGCAATTTCAATTTACACTTGGTCTTCATATACATGTGTTGCTGATGTTTTTTTTGGCGAGACGTTTGTAATGTAGGGACAGATTCTGGATTCTCGCATGCTCTCCCTTTCTATAAAAGGATCAACCACACGTCCCCATATGGAGCCTATGTTATCCACCAGTTTGCGCAAGCTGGATTTCCTGAAGAGTCACCAAAGAATGAGCAAGCAGTGCTCATACATGCAGAGTTCAGTGATTCAGCAGGCCCTGAAAAGGCCCCCTTTTCCCGGATTTCCACTATTGTAATAAATGTTCTAAGTATGAGAGATTGTAAAAGGCTATTGGCCACCCTTGATCTAGGAGTGGGCACATACTCCGAAGTGTTTCTTCACTTGTTAATTATTTTTTCTCCTTACCTTAGTGAGAAGATTAAATAATTTCCAAGTTTTTTCACTCGAAAAGACTTGCTCCAAAGCCGAAGTATGTGTTGACAAGCAGGTCTCGGCATGGAAAATCCAATGTCTAGTGTCAGAATGTATATAAGCTCATACTAGAACATAGTGTCCGGGTTATTTGGAAATTGCGGCTAAGTCTGATAGGTTTTTTTTAAGTTTTAGCGAATTAATTAAATTGCCGCAAAATTGGAATTTATCAATTCCGAGTCAATAAGTGTAAAAATATGGCATCAGATGTTGTCAGATGCCATATTTACAGTCGTTTTCCAGTCCAGAGCATGAAGTAAACCCCTATTTCCCATCTTTCGAGGCAAAAAAGCGATTATTATTGCTAAAAATGTCAATATTACTCGAAAAATGCAGAAAAGGGGCAGTTAATTGAACTGGGAACATGCTTTAAAATTCGTTTTTTGGTGTTCCTAGTTGACTAAAACACTTAAGACAAATTAACATGAGGGTAGGTCGACCTTTTGGGTGACATGGCATTAGGAGGAGTTCTAAATAAAGTAACTCGACTCCCTTTCCTTGGTGGCACCTCACCTAAAACCTCACGCATCCACTAAGGGACCCATGCACTCTCCACTCACCCTCTCCCTAGATCACTCGCCCTCACTCCCTCTCCTCACGTCACTTCCCTTCACTCGTACCTCACTCCCCTTCCACTCATGCGTGACTCCCCTCAACCCTTATGTAACTCCTTCATCCCCACGTCGTGTACCTCACTTTCCCTCCACTCACTTCTAGTCAACTTCCCATCACTCGCCCTCATCCTCACGCACCTACCATCACTTAACCCATGCTCTCCCTAAGTTCACTCCCTCATATCCTCATGAATCCCTCATTTCCTAAGTGCGCCACTCATCCTTTAACCCACACATTACCTACGCTTTCCTCACTCTAACCCTAGCACATGCAATTGCCTAGGGATCTCCACCCCTTCTCCTATATAGGAGAGGTCGACCTCCCTCACTAATGGAATTTTTGAGTCTTGGGTGAAGAAAGTCTGTAATACTTTGTAAGCATTTAAATAAAGAAGACTTTGGAGCTCTATTGTTGTGGATGCTATGTGTGGATGCTTGGATCTAGTATAGTCTGTATGAGGTAATCTGTATCTTGTTATTCAATCTTGTGTATCTATTTTCAAAGGCTTAGAAGGTATGCTATCACACAATAGGATAAATAAATCTAGTTTGATTCATCTTATTTCTTCCTTAAATCATAGACTTTTATATTGCATGCTTCGTTTTCGGCTAAACTAACATGCATGTTTGAGCTTTGTTTTGTAGGGAAGACCTTTTAACAAATGTTTGCAGGATTGAAGTACATTGTTGCAGGTTCTTCAAGCTTGGAGGATTGATAGGTTGTTGCTTCAACCGTCATTGTCCAAGATCTTCAAAGGATTGAGCTCCCTCTACTCTTCATCAAAGGACCCCATCGCCCATAAACTTTTAATGTTTGAAAAACTAAAAATAAAAGGATTTTTCTTCTCCCTCTCATTTCTCTTTAAAATCATTTGGTTACTTTCATTGCATGCTTAAGAATTTAGTTCTAAGTCAAAAGTTTGAATTAGTTTCCTTTGCATGCAAAGTTTTCTAGATCTTGTTGGAATTTTTTCAATTTAAAGAAGTAGATCTAGGGCATTTTCTAGTTGTTTTTCTCCTAGATTTGAAGCTAGTTAAGTGCTTTGTTTTTTAGTTCAAAATCAAGCTAACTAACTGCCTTATGCTTGCTGTTTTATGACAGCAAACAGAAACAGTTAGAAGAGCCTAAGTTTAGTCCATGCAAAGTGTCAAAAAAAGTCCAAAAAAGTCCACTTTTTGCCTTAGAAATTTTCTAAAAATTTCGATAAAATTCTATTTTCTTAGAACTTTTTCCTATCATCGTCTAATCATTTTTGTTCGCTGTTTTATTGTAGCAAGTACAGGTCCAAGAGGAGTTTATGCTCATTTTGGGTAGATTTCAAGATTTCCAAGGACCCTTGGGGGTTTTAACTTCATTTTTTGAAGTTGTCCTTTTCTCCTTTTCTTGCTTTTTTTTTAAAGACCCAAGTTTACGAGGATCCCTCCTTCTTCCAAAGAGCTAAAAGCTCAACGAGAATATCAATTCTCTGTTGTAAAAAGGTAATAAAGGTGGGCCCTTGTGCCCAGCTTTCTTCTTCCCCTCAGGGAGACGAGTGTCGTGATTTGTTTTCTTTGCGTAAAGTTGTGCATGCCCTAATTTTACAATCAACTACACAAATCAATCAATATCAAACTCGCTACAAACACTCTAACCTAATGCATGTTAAATAAATGCTTAGATTTTCATGCAATCCAACTTAATAAAATCCTCGATCTACACTGCACACGACTCCATTTAAGGCATTGGTTAAAACATACTATCTGTCGATCTCTGTCTTATGTGAGCAAATTTCATGCATGCTTTAATTTATCTTTCATGTGAGCAGTCTTTACATTTATGTATTTCATCTAACTTTATTTCTCAAGTCTTGCAAATCTTGTATCCTTTTATAAAACGCATGCATGCTTATGGAAAGGTATTTCACTTGATTATCTGATGGTTATATATGCATGTCTACAAAGCAAGTACTTTTGATTATTATGATGGTGAATGATAAATGTTAGTAGATCTAGTTTTTTTTCAAGTAATAAACTCCTAGAATAAGTGTCTTTCTTTCTTAGAATTTAAAAGCCTTAGATTTATTTTCGTAGGGACTACCCCCCTTGGCTTCGCTAGGAATTGGCCTAGACAGAGAAGTTGAGGATCAGGTGATAGCACCTTGACTCGAGACTTGCCCCCAAGGACACACCGAGTGGATTGAAGGTTTCTTCCACGATAACCCAGGTGTGTATTAGGACGGCAACAAAGGAAAAAGGTCAACAATGAATTAGGGTTTCGGGAAGCTATAAAGGAAGGGTAAAGCAACCTAATTCATTATGCATTGTTATGATTTGATGTTGAGAGTTCCCAGAGGAGGAAGAGAGTCGACTTTATTGTTTTGTGGATTTCTGGAGGAAACCACCACCATTGATCAATTTCGGTGTTGAGAGACACACCCTAGCCCATCGGAGATACCATCCAAGTATTTCACCGTTCCATTCAGGAGTATCCAGTGCAGAGTGTGCAGCTCAGCCAGTGAGGGTGCAAGTCAGATTGAGGGTTTGTGGAGTTGCACGAGGTCCAAGCCCAGATTGCAGTTTCCTTCTGACCCAGTTGAGATCCAACCAGGGTGCTCAGATTGAGTCAGTTTCTATCAGATTATGACAATGGAATCTTGCAGGGCACATCATCCAGCCATTTAGGGCGCAGCTCTTTCGGCAGGACATTCGAGGCTGCAGACGAAGCATCAGAGCAGATCTGGGGAAACCCTTTCGACCCAGTTCTGCATTTGGCGAGACGATCGTTTTGAGTCCTATAGCTACAGATTCCGTTGGTGGAATCATTTGGGGCGCATCCAGTGTCCCAGGAGGTGCGCAAACCCCCCCAGGGGTCCAGATCCAGTGCCTCAGAGACCAGATCTGACATCCGGCACTCCTCCATTTCAGTCTAGAGGCCAGGGCACTTCTATTGGAGCAGCTTCCAGCTCATTCCAACGATCTATCCTTCTGGACGAGTTTTCCAGCTGGTAGCGGTTACCGTACCTCTCCGGAATCGCATATTTTTGTCGATCTATCCGTGCATGCATCAAATCTGCCTTCATCTTCTGATCACGGGTATTTTTATGCTATTTGCTTGTATTCTAGTGACGATCCATGAGATCTAGCTGACGATTATACTCTATATTTCCAGTATATTATTGTATTTCCATGTTTGAGTCGCATAATACATGTTATTGGGCAGTTGATGTTCTTTACTTCTGCATGCATCCTCTATATATTGTTTAAACCATAAATACACAACATGCACATGCAATAACCATAAATATCTCAAACACACAACTGAAACACATCCAGAAACCCCCAGTGTATCAGATCTGCGAGATAGAACATTAGATCAGTAGTAAATATCTTGATCAGCGGGATCAGGGATATTTCACCCTAGAGTACCTCAAACCAAATCTGAAACTCGTATTAGCCACCTAAACCCTAATCTGTTTGTCATATCTTATTGGTGGTATTTTGGGTAGATGATTAGGTCTTGCCTTAGGATTCCTAAGTCCTACCAGCGAAGCCTCCCTTGTGTTGGATTCAATCCTTCACTAAAAAGAGGGAAGTTGTTGCCTAGGTGATAATGGTGACATCTTCCAATGTTCCACTAGTCTTGGCACCTCCTTGTGAAGGCTTTGAACTAAGGTGCTAGATTTTGCGGTAACAGTCCTCAAAATATTGTTATGGTAAAACTTTGTCTTGTTCTGGCTTGTAATGCCTTCTCAAGATTCTCTATCCTTGAAGTTGTGATGGTTCACAATACGAAACAATAAGATCTTTGAATCTTTGAGTTGAATTGTTGCATTGCGTGTGGATTGTTCCATCCCAAGTTGATCTTCTTTGGGACTTTTTGTTGGTCAATTGTTTAGACGGAACTTCTCATTTTATGCTTCCAAACAAGTTGTTGATTTCGTCCCCATTCTTTTTCAAATTTGTGGTTCTTCGTATGTATGAAGAATATCGTTTATATTCATATTGATTTTGTCAATGGTCACAATGACTCTTGTGATTAGGATGACAATAAGGCATCTTTTTTATTTTATGTCTTAATTTCAATGCTAGAATGTTCATCGTTTGTCTCTTCTATCCCAGGTCAATATTCATTGGGAATTTTTCTTGGTCGATCGTTTGGATGGAACTTCTCATTTTATGCTTCTAGACAAGTCGTCGATTCCGTTCCTGTTCTTTTTCGAATTGTGGTTCTTCCATTTGTATGAAGAATATTGTTTATATTCATATTTATTTTGTCATTGATCACAATGACTCTTGTGAGTTGGATGACAATAAGGCATCCTTCTATTTTGTGTCTTGATTTCAGTGCTAGAACATTCATCATTTGTCTCTTTTGGAAAATTATCAGTTGATAACATTCCAACATAAATGCCATTCTAATTTATGATATCGATTGGATCTCTATTGGTTCCTTCCTTCATGCATTGGATTTTTAACCCCTAACGATTCTTCTAATTTGATTGGATCAATCATTGTTTCTTTATTGATTAATGTTTATTTGTTAGTAAGTTGCTCTATTTTTTCCTGTAGCGACTTCTTATCATTCTTTAGCTTCTTAATTTGTACCAGTAAGGTTTAACCACAAACAATTCTTCTACTTTAATTGGATCAGTTGTTGTTTATTTACTGACCAATGTTTATTTGTTAGTAAGTTGCTCTAACTTTTCCTGTAGCAACTTCTTATTATTCTTTATCTTCTTAATTTGTATCAATAAGGTTTGATTATGATCCCTTAAGCATGAAAGTTCTTCATCAATGTCTAATTTATCAAATTTATTTTTAATATATTTATTCTTTGGATTCTCATCTTTTAAACTTTTGATTTGCAGCAACCTCTAAATAAGGTTCCTTAGGTGAGAATTTTCTTCATCTTTTTCTGATAGGTTCTTATCGAATTTCTTCTTGAGACCTTGTTAACCCCTAGATTTTCTCACTTGGAAATCCTTGGGGTTAGGGGCTAGTTTTATTTTCATCTGCTGGCATTCAGACTTTTCTTCAGAAACAACATTTGATCGGGCCGAGGTTGTTTCCCGTCGAGGGCAGGTACAAAGATTAGTTATGTAGTGGTTTTGCTTTAGTGAGAGAGTCAGCTCAGTTCTTCATGGTTCAAAGAGAGAGATTGTTTCTTTTAGCAAATTCCCTATTTTTTACGAGTTCCCTATTTTTTAGGAGACATTGTCCGGACTCGCATGACATTTCTGAGCATACAGTCTTGTTCCTGGTCGCATTCTGAGGCCAGTGAACCATTTCCGAGATGTCATCTAAGTACTTTCCATTTTTAGCAAGCGAAGATAGGAAGGTTAGATTGTGATTCTGATTGCATTTTCGGATTCCTTATAAAAAATCTCATCCGATGACTATATACACATTGACTTCCAAGCACTTTTTATTTTTAGCAATGTCTATTTTTAGACATGTTATTTTTGGCAATGATCTCCTAGTGCTCCTAGACACATTTGTGGTATTTCTGAAATTTTAGGAAATCTGCTTTTTCGGGCATGTATATTTTTTGCAGTGTCTATTTTTAGCAGTGGTGACACACGGCAATCTCCAAAAAATGACATGACAGTTTGGTGAAGAGCTTGGATGATTTTGCCTCTATGTGGATGGATGATTCATGAGGATAGGAGGGACGCCTACCTTTTTCTCTCCATCCTTAATTCTCTCACCCACAAAAATCCCTATATTCTCTCCCTAATTTCCCTCTCCCTAACTTCTCTCCCATTTCCCCCTTTCTCTCCATTCATCCCACTAATCAAGGGGCCTAAATTTCCTCAACCACTTCTGTGAATTTTCTCTAAACCCAACGAATGAACCACAAATTTTATGATTTATAGTTACAGCTAGGTTATTTTCACAAATAAAACTGCACAATGGAAAAATAATAACCAGGAATTTAACAGTAGAAGATAACAACAATCACATCAATGGTACATGTTATCCCCCACTTTCAAGGATAACTAGGAAATCATGTCTTGAGGCCCACAGGTCCTAGACATGGAGTACCGAGAGCAGGATTGACTTCAGCATGGCCCTGGAGGGCCCACCTTTTCTCTCTTCCAGCATTTTTATCCTGTCAGCAGCAGCAGCAGCCTCCACCACCATCAGCTTGGTCTTGTGTCAGAGAGGGTTCTTGCTTCATGAGGTAATTAGTTTAGGTATCATGGTATGTGTCACTTTGATCATCAAAACCATTGAATGTATGCATCCGATTCCTTTTATTTCTAACAACTGCTTGGATCTTACATTTGCCCACTTGACCATGCTTTGGGGATTGACAGGGTGTCTTAGTAAGCCTGTGTCTGTTGGTTTTGGTTAGCCACTGGGGTTGTCTCTGAGAAGCCATCGTCCACTCCCCTCACACTTTCACTTTTCCATCTTGTTTCCCCGCTCACCTGTCCCATTCCACTTGTTCGGGCACTGGGTTGACCTCTCTTAGGATTGCACCTTATCTAGTGGGAAGAAGGGGCTAAAGGCCCAGAAGGTAAAAGCAAGTTGGTAAAAGATAGAAGCCTAAGAATAAAACCTCGAGATGCTTCGCCCAGGGATCCCCGAGAAAGAAATAAAAGGCTTCTCAACAAGAAACAAGAGGGACCCTAAAAATAATAAAGACAAGACCTAACCAAAGGATAGGGGGTCTCATCACGAGCCAGCCTATTAGGTCCATGGGTACCTAGCAGTATGACATTGCCATTAGCTGGTTACCACGCCAAGGCAATGACCTTTGGTTGCATGACCAAGGGAAAGGGGGTCTCATCACAAGCCAACCTTCTCATTTCTGTGAAAGTACTTGTGGGTAACGTTGTCACCACTGGTCACCACGCCAGGACAGTGTCCCCTGATTATCTCTTGAGCAAAAAAGGAAAGAAAAAAAGCAATAAGAAAATGAAATAACAAAAAGAATAAAAGGCATAAATGGGCTTGGAAAGAATTGCATCCATGACAGGTACAGCTCGCCTTCTACAAAGGCACCCACAAGTAACACATTGCATCCTCAGCCTGCACCCACCTTCTTGGACATCCCTTGACCACTTCATCCACTTACATGGCTTGGAAGAGGTCTCTTTCGGGAACTTCCTTTATTCAGTGGACACTAGCCCAATAGGATGCCTTGCCCTTTTCCCAGACTTGTATAGTAGGTTTGTGTAACATCTTTGAGTTATTGATTGATCTATTAGGGGTTTTATGCATATGTTTATTAATATTGATGATGAAACGTGATTGACATTGCTATGATCCCTATGACTGATGAGCCCATGGAGGGCGTAGCTTTTGATGTATAGGACCATGCCCGACGGACAGGTACCATCTTGGACCGGTACACATGGGGAGATGATCAGTTCGGACCTCCATGGGGCTGAAGAGCCCATCAGGTGGATGTTGAGACCCCATCAAGGGGAGATACAGGATGGAGATGGATCCAAAGCATTGCAACAGAAGAGAAGAGGACGTTCCACCAGAGGCACCCCAGCAGAGCTTTACCTAGGGGGGATGACCCTTTCTTAGTGGAACGTTGGCCTTTGGAGGCCTAGGACGTCACCACCTTGACCATGACGTCATCCAGCATCATGGACGTTTGGGGCAAGCAAACTAGGCAGCAGTGGCACGTGTGGCAGGTTGGAGAAGCCCAGGGAGGGCTAACGTTTTGCTCCAGGATGCCCCATCTGCCCAAAAAGGGGCTAACGTCTCCCTTGGAGGGGCTTTTACTCTCTTTTCAACTTGATTTAGGATTTAATTTGACAATTTAATGTAAAAACAGTATGATTTGATATTTTGGCCTTGTCGGCCTTTTACCTGACCTAAAATTTAAAATTAGGTCAAGGTTTTGTATAAATGAGGGATTTTCACTCTCATTTTATCATCATCACTCATTCACTCCATAAGGAGGTTTGAAATTTGCGCCCTATCTTGGGTATTTGGTTGATTAAGTGAGGCGCACTTGTTGAAGGAAGACTTTTTGGCATTTTATGGTGTTTCTCTTGAAGGAAGGGGTTACAACTAGGGTTTGCATAGTTATTTCTTGATGAATTGTAAGTATTTTTCTGCAAAACTTCTTAAATGAATGGTTGTAGTCTTATTTTCTTGCATATGTTTATAATTTGCTGAATCAAAACCCTAGGTGACAAGCACACAAGTAGGTCCTTGTCTCATGTCCCCTGATAGAGAAATTTTCAGCCATTGAAGAGGAAAAGAGAGCCTAGCCGTAGGTACACTCCTTTTTCTTCCTCCTTTATGCCAGCCGTACCATTTGAAACTCAAGAGGAAGAAAACGTCCCAGGCCTAGGTTATCTACACTTAGGGCCGTTTTTCTTCTAGGGTTTGATGAAAGAGCCTTGTTGTGGCAACACTCTCCCTCATTGACTCTCTTGTCTTGATTTTGTGCTTCATTTTTCAGCTAGCCGTTTTGCCAAATTGACCTAAGGAAGGAGGAGAGAGCACGAGGCCTTGCTATAGCAACACTGGAGTGAGCCTCTCTCCCCTAGGGTTTTGATTCTGAGGCCCTACCATTGCAGCACTTCAGAACTCTTCCCTCTAGTCCTTAGCCGTCCTCCTTCAACCCTTGCGTCCTTCACTTTTGACTCCATTTTACCCTCTAAGGCACTGATCTAAAGTCCTCCAACGTTGAAGTGAACTTGATCACAACTACTTTCAAAACCTTGAGTCAAACCTTAACTACTAATCCTAATTATTGTCGTTATCTTATGTTATTTATATCATTAGTGCAGCAACGTTCTCCTTTATGAGCAATTGAATGGTGTTTAAGCATTAAATGAAATAAAGTGTTGATTGGTTATATTGAATGCTACATTGTTCCAGTATTTATTTATGAAGTGACATTATTTTCATTGCTATATTGATAAACATTGACTTCGTCAATATTTATTGCCATATTGCTTATATATATATATACTTATCAGATAGTCTTGTGAAGTACTAACCCATAGAATAAATTGCACATATCAGTTTGTTGTTGCTTTGTTCCAGGCAGGTATACTTCTCTGGGGGTTTTACTTCTTAAATTGGCCTTTGGCCGGACTATCTGTTTGGGTGGTGACTTGTGAAGGGAGGAAATCTTATCTCTGTCTTACTAGCCTCTTGCCTCTTCAAAACCCCAGGTCACCGAGGACGTCTCCCCTGGGCCTAACCTCCCTAAAGAGAAAGAACCATCCCATTGTGGTGACATTGGGTGGGATTGGTTCCTGTTACGCCAGTTTGGCCTTCTATCTTATAGCCTTTTCCCATAGCTATAAACTGCGCGATAACAGTACACAAAGATTTTTAGACAAATAGTCCCTAAAAAAACTCTGGAGGGAAAACCAGTGCAGTAGATTTGGAGATTTTTATTATTCAGTAGGAAAATATAGAGTTCTTCTTACAGAAAATCGGCCTCCACAAAATATTGAGCCAAACCTCAGTGAAATGCCTCCAAGATAAAGTACAGCCCCTCTCAACCTCTAGAACCCTAGAGTTTCAGCAAAGTGTTGCACAAGTGCCTCTGCGTGAGTCGTACAGCCCCTGTGTGCGCTCTGCGTCACCCTGTACGACTCCTCCGCGTGGCTAAGTGATTCGGCCTCTACTTGACCCTGGAAATGGACTAATTCTCTGCTGGAAATTCTCCTTTGTCTCCCTGCAAAATTTCTCTCTCACAAACCCCCGATCGATTCTCCTCAAATCGATCTCTCAAATGTTCAATGTGCTCTCCTTAGCCAAGTTGATCTCCTTATTAACCCTTGAACAAGCAAAAACCCTAATCTCGTAAGGATGGAGGGTTGAAATTAACTCTCTCTCACTCTCCAAGATGGATGGCTAAGATTAAAACATCCATCACTTAAATTATTTTCACTTTAACCTTAGAAAAAGTGTTCAATAAGTCAATTGAAGAATATAACACATCAACATACCTTTTTTCTAAGTTAGACTTAAGAAAAAGTTAAATTTATCAACTTGACTACTATTTCATTGTCCTCCACCTTGCTAGAGTGCTACAATGTGTGGAAGACCTTCCTTGCTACATTCTCAACAACTTGCACAAATCTCTCCCTAATTTCCCTCTCCCTAACTTCTCTCCCATTTCCCCCTTTCTCTCCATTCGTCACACTAATCAAGGGGCCTAAATTTCCTCAATCACTTCCACAAATTTCTCCCTAACTTCTCTCTCATTTCCCCCTCTTGAATCATTTATCTATATAATCAAGTGCATTTCATTGTACAAGGGTTGGATGTTCTACTTCAACGGCTCTACACTTCAGAATTTCATCTCTTCTTCTCTCTCTTTCTAACTTTCTGTTTGTATGCAGGGATCACTACTACACCAATTTTTGTACATGTTTCCTTGGCGCAATCAGCCTCTAAACACTTGCAAAAATAAAGTTTGACGTGCTTGTACCGAGCCTTCTCTCTTGTTGGTGTATTGGGTTGTGAAATATTTATTTGTAAAAAAATTTTGCATATCATTTGAGTAATTTTCCTGCTATTTGATATCGTTGTCTACATGTTTTATTTGCTGATTTCTGAGCTAATGAACTAAGAAATTCCACCAAAAACATTAAAAGTTATATCTTTAAAACTTTGGTTGTCCAAAACAGCCATAAACATCTTTATTATTGCTGCTGTTATTTGTATTTGTTGCTGTTATTTTCTCTTGTTTTGCAAATTTGCAGGTGGCGGACAGCAAGCTAAGAGGCTAGGGACACCCCCTGTGGTTGGAATGCACCAGCCCAAAAGGAGAGGAATTTGTCAGTGACTTTTAGGGGCAAATTTCCTACCATTAACCTCTTTTTCTGCTCATTTTCTACATCATTTTTAGACTTGATTTGGGGTGCTAACAGCTGACTTTAAGTCATTTCCAGGTTTGTCCATAAGTGCAGAAAATTGCGTTAACAAATTGGCGACGTTGTCGGGGAACCTCGTCGTCATTCCTTGGCTATTAGACGACATTGGTGAGTGTTTGTAATTTATTTTTTTTACACCTGGAGACTCCACGTTTTACAGGGTCAACTCCACTAGGGAAGTCAAAGAAAATCACCCAGATTTGATCCAACACAAGGGTGGATTACCACTCAACAATGTCCATGGGCAACTCCATTGCCAAGAGATCATGAGAAATCATGGATGTTGAATATTTTCAGTGGTTGAATGGTGTTCTTTGGGATTACAGTCACATTAAAAGGGGGAAAGATGAAACTATTCCTGAATTCCATGGCAGGTTTATCAATGCAAAAAATAAGATCCCCCCCCCCCCGCATACCGACCAAGAAACGTCATAGTGAATTATGTGTTTGCGTTTGATCCGGAGTTTCGTGATCTCTTCTGGAGTCAAAAACCAACAAATTTAGGGCAAGCTTTCTTGGTTGCTCAAGGAGTTGAAGAATTCCTTAAGCCTGCCCGAAGATCGCAGGAACCTCTTGTTGTTGAAAATGAACAGGATGATGATAACTCATGCTTGGGTGATCAGGAACCAGTAGTTGCAAAGCTTGAGTCATATATAGAGGTCCATGAGGATGAGATTGAAGAGCTGAGTTTACAAGAGGGTTTGGTGATTCCTTCCAATGATGATGATCAAATTCAAGAGAAAGAGCGACAAGTCAACCATACAGAATTAAATCAGGAGACTTCATCATTGCATATTCCAGAAGTGTTTCAAGAGCAGTTTCATCATACACCATTGCAGCAAGGGGATCAACCTTTGATTCAACCAGAAAATGATCCTTCTCAAAATCTGACCATGAGTATGCAATCAAAGTTTGTTCTTCAAGGGGATCCTCCGTCTGATCATTGTTTAGATATCGGGATTTATCATGATCCAGTAAAGCTAAGGATGATGGAGTTTTTTCAGCAGTTAGATTCTAAGAGTCTTGGCTCTCATACCTTCATGTTCATTTTTGTGGATATGTCATTTTCCAAGTTTGAATCGACATGCTTCATTGATTTCTTAAGCAGAAAGCATAAAAATGCATGTGTCTGTCTTAGGAGACTGCACGAATGGTTGCACTGGAGGGTTGACTATGTTGACCTTTTCCGTCTAACTGATCACTTCGCTGCGTGGTTACATTGGTCATCTGAGTATGTTGATTATGGCAGCTTGGACAAACTTCCAGAATAAAATTCTCCAAGTCCTCAAGAAATAAAGATGTAAATAAAGAAGAATATATTTCTTTCCTTTTGGGGGGGTTTTTGGGCTTAGTCACCTTGCTATTTTTTGCATTTTCAGACATTTCCAAACCTGTAACTTGTTTTTTTTACTTTATAACAGTAGTTTTTAGTCTTTTTGCTACCCATATTTTTCATTTGCTTTGTTACCATTTTAGTCCCACTGCTTCTAGTGCCTCATACCCAGTATGTATTATTTTTTCCTTGCTTCGACCTAACGATACAGCAGGGATGTCCCCACTAGCAATTCCATTTTCCAGCACTCGCAAAGCCTACCCTTTCCCTGTCAAGTCCTGTAAAGCCTGCCAAGCTCATATTTTGTTGTTTTTGTCTTTATTTCTATAGGTTTTAGTTTTCATTTTGCAAAAATAAGTGCCTCATGAAGGGTTGTTTTTCCTCCCGGTAGCTTGTTGTCTGCTTTTTTCCAGCCTTGAGACTGAATGTTCGTCTTGTTGAGGGATGCATCAGTTTGCCATGCAGTTTGTCTTAGAGTGAGTCTGGAAGAGGATCAATTCAGCTGTCTTCCGATGATTTTTTATCCTTTAGGATGGCTAGAACAAAAGAGACGCGAGGGTGTCTTGAATAAGTTTGATATTTGTTTCTTCGTCTTCCTTATTGTTTTTATCGTCTTGAGCTAGTGGTCCCCCTCATCCAGCACTAGGGATATGGTACCTTTGTTTGTCTTGATCTTTCCTTACTTTTCCTCGGTTTGATCTTTCCTTACTTCGCGCAAGGGGAGAGGAATTCATTATTCCCTCTTCTCCTTGCAGATCACCTCCCATCAACTACGACAAATTATCTGTAGGTGGTCTAGAAGTAGAGTATCTTGATGGTTGTTAGCCTCATTGGTGGCCATCTCGCACCTGACAAGGCTGAGCATCATTGGGCCTTGATTGGGTGATCCTTGTCAATGTTCAACATCAGCACATTTTTCACATTGACGAGTTGTACTTATACCTTAGGGCCCATTAGCATCATTGGTGGGTACCTTTGTGCCTAGCAGGTGTTTAAACTATTGGCATCTGACTAGGCAATCATTTCCTAGGTGTCGACTTCAACTCATTTTCCACTGGGAAGGGTGTACAGATTTGATGGTCGTGAGTAGGAGACTTAGATGAAACCCCCTGTTTTCAACAAATCAACAGAGGGGGACCATGTATGCATTTGACTCCATATGCCCTTTGAACAAGAATTCTCGTATCACAGGTTGTCTTTGGGGGTCATACATTAAACAAGTTTTCGCATCCCACAGGGGGATCCCGTCCCCTTGAGTTGCCATTGTTAACCCCTAGATTTTCTCACTTGGAAATCCTTGGGGTTAGGCTAGTTTTATTTCCATCTGTTGGCATTCAAACTTTTCTTCAGAGACAACATTTGATCAGGTCGAGGTTGTTTCCCATCGGGGGCAAGTACAGAGATTGGTTATGTAGTGGTTTTGCTTCAGTGACAGAGTCAGCTCAGTTCTGCATGGTTCGGAGAGAGAGATTGTTGCTTTTAGCCAATTCCCTATTTTTTAGGAGTTCCCTATTTTTTAGGAACTTCCTACTTTTAGGAGACAATGTCCGGAAACTTGCATGACATTTCCAAGCATACAGTCTTGTTCCTGGTCGCATTCTAAGGCCAGTGAACCATTTCCGAGATGTCATCCAAGTTCTTTCTATATTTAGCAGGCAGAGATTGGAAGGTCAAATGGTAACTTTGATTGCATTTTCGGATTCCTTACAAAAAATCGAATCCAATGAGTATATACACATTGACTTCCGAGGAATTTCTATTTTTAGTAGTGTTTATTTTTAGACATGTTATTTTTGGCAGTGGTCTCCTAGTGCTCCTTGACATATTTGTGGTATTTCCAAAATTTTAGGGAAACTACTTTTTCGGGCATGTCTATTTTTTGCAGTGTCTATTTTTAGCAGGGGTGATACATGGTAGTCTCCAAAAAATGACATGGCAGTTTGGTGAAGAGCTTGGATGATTTGGGACGCCCACCTTTTTTCTCTCCATCCTCAATTCTCTCACCCACCAAAATCCCTATATTCTCTCCCTAGTTTCCCTCTCCCCAACTTCTCTCCCATTTCCTCCTTTCTCTCCATTCGTCCCACTAATCAAGGGGCCTAAATTTCCTCAACGACTTCCACAAATATCTCCCTAACTTCTCTCCCACTTTCCCCTTTCTCTCCATTCATCCCACTAATCAAGGGGCCTAAATTTCCTCAACCACTTCCACAAATTCCTCCCTAATTTCCCTCTCCCTAACTTCTATCCCATTTCCCCATCTTGACTCATTTATCTATATAATCAAGTGCATTTGATTGTACAAGGGTTGGATGTTCTACTTCAACAACTCTACACTTCAGAATTTCATCTCTTCTTCTCTCTCTCTCTAGCTTTTTGTTTGTTTGCAGGGATCACTACTACACCAATTTTTGTACTTATTTCCTTGGCGCAATCAGCCTCTAAACACTTGTAGAAATAAAGTTTGACGTGCTTGTATCGGGCCTTCTCTCTCGTTGGGTTATCGGGTTGTGAAATGTTTATTTGTAGAAGTTTTTAGCATATCATTTGAGCAATTTTTTTGTTGTTTGATATCGTTGTCTACATGTTTTATTTGTTGATTTCTGAGCTAATGAAATAAGAAATTCCACCAAAAACATTAGAAGTTATATCTTTAAAACTTTGGTTGTCCAAAACAGCCATAAACCTCTTTATTATCATTGTTGTTATTTGTATTTGTTGTTGTTATTTTCTCTTGTTTTGCATATTTACAGGTGGCAGACAGCTAGCTAAGAGGCTAGCGACACCCCCTTGTGGTTGGCATGCACCAGCTTGTTACCCCCTCTTTCTAGGGGTAACCAAGGAGATCATGTCTCAAGGCCCACAGGTAGCAGACATAGAGTGTCGAGAGCCATATTGACTAGCATAGCCCCATGGGGCCCCTCCTATTCATTGATGCATCACTAGCATCCATCACACCGGCCTGGCCCCAGAGGACAGTAGGTCTTACTTCATGATGTAATAATTATCTTATCATGGTAAGTGTCACTCTAATAATTGAAGCATTTGAATATGTTGCAAAGAATTCTTTCTTGATTACAGAACGTTTGCTTGGAAATTATACTCTTTGCCTTATTTAACCTTGGTGGGTGTCATTTTTTCCTAGTAAGTTGGTCACCCTCAGGAATAGGGTGCTACTGAGGGGTTCCTTGAAGAGTCATCGTACCACTCTCGATCATACTTATCACTTTCCATACTTATTCCATTTCATCTCCTCGTCTTTTGGGATTTTTGAGTGCACTGACCCAAGAAGGGATTGTACCTCATTTCATGGGAAGAAGGGGATGAAGGCCTAGAGGGAAATGTAGTTGGCAAAAGATAAAATCCAATCATGAACCTTCCAGATGCTCGCCCAGGGATCCCGAGAGAAATGAAATGCTTCTCGCAAGAAAAATAAGGGACTCGTAAAATGAATAACTAATTAATTGATCATGCCAACCAGGGTAGAGCATATGTGGGCTATGAATTTCCTTTTTAGTGTCCCTTATTGTCTTCAACCTAGGAAAGCATGATCAAGTGTAACGAAGGTAGAGCGTGTGTGGGCTTTGTTTTTATTGCTTAGTTTAGTGCCCCCCACATGTCTTCAACTTGGAAACACTTTAATAAATTAATGGCAAGTAGGCTTGGAAAAATGTTACATCGCGGACGAAGGGCAACACACCCTCTACAAAGGCACCCATAAATGAGACAACACGAACCCTTGTATGTCATGAACCCCGTGCCCAAAAGTCTTACCCCACTCCACCTCATACTTATACATGGCTTAGATAGGTTTCCCTTGGGAAACACCTTTGACTTGGGGATTGACTAGCCCAATAGAATGCCTTAACACCCCTCCCACACCTAAATATGACAAATTGTATAAGGTCTTTGAGCATTTGTTTGGTTTGAAAAGGGGGGTTTGATGCACATGTTTGGGTGGTTCTATTATTAGATGTGGCTTACTTGGCATGATTCTTGTGACTTATGGACCCTTAGAGGGCATTTTTGTTTGTCTTTGCAGGACCTTGCTCGGTGGAAAGGTATTCATGAGGAGATGACTTTATTCGAACCTTCTTGAGGGATTTGGAGCCCAAGGATGGATGCAGAGACCCCACGTTTAGGGCATGCTTGCGATCACTGTTTGCACCTTGAAGGAGGTTGTTGCCTTTGGAAGCACTCTGGCATGGCTAGGAGACCAGCTCCCATCCCTTTCCTCTTGAATGCTAGCCTTTGGTGGCTTGGACGTCACCTACCCATCTCCTGACATCATAGAGGAGACCAGGGTTTCGATGGAGGACTTGACGTGATGTTTTGGCACATGTGGCTTGATGGAGGGCCTTTGGAGGCCTAACGTTGCACTTCCCTTGTCCAACGCTTCACTGTGGGAGCCTAATGTCACCCTTGAAGGGCATGACGTCATCCTTTGAGGGATATTTTGATGTAATTTTTATAATTTGTAATTAAAAGAGGAATTTTGTAAGGTTGGCCCTTCTATTTTGATATTGACATTTTTAGGGCCAAAAGGTGATATAAATACACCTTTGGAAAAACATTTTACACACAACACTTCCTCACACAAGAGGACAAGTCTGAAATTTTCACCCTAGTGGCAACATTGGCTGAAATTTACCAGTGCAGACCTCTTGGAGTACATGCTTTGGATGTTTCTTGGCTATTTTGTGGTGGAAAAGTCTTCAACTAGGGTTTGTGCTTAATTATTCTTGGTGAAGTAAGTAAAATCTGCAATTTCATTTCATGTTTTGAATGGTTATGGTAAATTTTACTTGTTCATGTTGAAGATTATGATATTGCTTACTTAAACCCTAGGAGAGGAACATAAGATGTTTCTTCCTCTCTCTAGTTCTTTCCACTTATTGAATTGTCAAGAGAATCTTGTCTAGATTAGGTTCCTCAAGCCCTAAAGTGCTAGCACTTTAGGAGTCCTATTCTAGTAGCTTGTTGCAAATATATTTCAAGTGTCCAAGGAGAAGAGGAATTCGCTAAAGCCCAAAAGAGCTTGCACTCTAGCCAAAATTCCATCTTTGAGATTCAAAGCTTGGGGCCTTGAAGTGCCAACACCTCAAGACTTTATCTCTCCATCCTTCGACAACATTATCATTTATTTCTCCAAGTGTTTGCTGCTGATATAATTGACTCCATCAGCCCAAAAGGCACTAATTTCATTGATCTCTTGTGAAGGAATTGATCAAACAACTCTCATATTCTATTCTCTAAAGCTTTTACTGACATTTACTAACCCTAGTTTAGCTAAAGTCACTAACTAACTTGCTGATGTAGCAAATCTTTGCTACAGCCTAATTTGCTTCATTTTCGCTGCATACACTAACCAAACTCTAACCTAAAGTATTCAGAAATTGCTTGGAATAAGTGCTAATTAATCTATTGCATAAATGTTAATTTTTCACTGTCTTTTCATGCAATTCTGATATATAATTCTTGTGGCTGTTACAAATTACTATTAACTGTTATAAACCATCATCTAGTTCACTGTCTTTTCATGCAATTCTGATATATAATTCTTGTGGCTGTTACAAATTACTATTGGCTGTTGTAAACTGTCATCTAGCTGCAATTTTGTTTCAGCCATCATATATTTACATATTCTATTATATGCTGAGGTTTTAATATCATTTTGGTACTTGCAAATTGCTATATATATGTTGTGTTGTTCTTGTTCCAGGCATGTACACAAATTCTCTTCCTTTGCCTCAATTTCACAGACATAGATCTTTGACTTGGGTAACCAGTGAGAGGGGGGATTTATCTTGACCGTATCTTTAGCTTTCCCGGCCCTTTAGGGTACTAGGGACGCCTCCCCTGGGTTGGATCTCATCCATCCCTAAAAGTGGGGATTTCCCACTAAGGTGACAGTGGTGGGTTATCCTGTTGTTACGCCAATTTGACCTACTTGTCTTGGGGCTTTGGACAAGTACAAATTGCACGATAACACAGCCCAAAAGGAGAGGAATTTGTCAATGACTTTTAGGGGCAAATTTCCTACCATTAACCTCTTTTTCTGCTTATATTCTACATCATTTTCAGACCTGATTTGGGGTGCTAACAGCTGACTTTAAGTCATTTCCAGGTCTGTCCATAAGTGCAGAAAGTTGTGTTAACAGACCTTAATTCTCCTGTTCTAATTATGAATGCACTGCTTCATATCCTTTGACTTCTTGATTTGGTCAAGCAGTTTTTTACTATGATCTTTAAGGCAAGAAATTTCTTCATCTTTTTCTAATAATTCATATCCAAATATACTCTCAAGATCTTTGTATTTTCTTCTTGTTTCTCTAGTTCGTCCTCTAATTTTTTAATTTGTGATGCAAGTTTATGCATTTGTGTATTACCTTGATATTCTTTAATGATAAATGATTTCCCACACATTGGACAAATGCGGTCATAATTTTTAAATGTCTTCATATACTCAAACTCCATTTCACAAAAAGGACATTTGGTCCAAAATTTTGATTTATATTTGAACTTCATAGTTCACTGCATACTTCCTCGATAATTAGTGGGTACACGAATGCAAAGATCCCACAAAAATAATGTGCTTCAACGACTTCCTTCAATAACTTCCTTGGTATACCTTAATACTTTACTTGAGCTTTGACACCTCATTTAAAGTGTACCACTTTTTATTGAATTTTTTTTTTTCTAAAATCACCTTTTACATATCAATTGATTTTTATACACCAACTTGATAATATGATAACCCTTTTCCTTTTAATAATATTACTTCTTTAATTTATCATTTAATTTTTTTACCATAAAACTCATGCCCCTTGTCCTTTTAATTATAATTCAAATGAATTTTTTATTTGTACCTCCTTGATTCCACTACGGCTTGAATAATCCATTTCAATATGATAGAGAGTAATTTGTTGACCCTTAAAACTTGACTTGGTAATCCACCCATACATTGTGTTTAATGTGGCAGCCTTAAGAGCTATACTCTCACTAGCTCAAATTAGAAAGAAAGGAATTGTTAATTTCTAAACTGTTAGGGTGCTTCCCTAAATCACAATTCGTCACTCTTTCACCAATTTGGAAGTGTGACGTCTTTTCAAAAAAATTGGTTATATGTTTCCGAAACAAAGTTCCCGTTGGACAAAAATAATAATGGCGGCGAACCCTCTTTGGTGTGTAGCTAGTCCTCCATTAATTAGTTAAAATATTTTCACTGATTGTCTATTGTTTCAACAAATTTGTAGGGTGCAACAAATAATGTCACCTAAATTAAGCCTTTCAATGGATTAATGACCAATTGCTCAGTTCCCGATGTGAGGAATTTAGGTATGTTCTAATTAGTTCTTTGAACGACTCACAAATGGGATGATGATTTCTCTGAATACGATAGCAACTATTTATCCTATTCTCTATGGGCCACACCAATGAAACTTGACTTAACCACCAATCGTTACCATCCTGCGAGTGAATTTTGGTTTGATTATGCCTTCTTACTTCACACAAAAATGTGTCATCCACCAGGTCTACACAGTGTTGCTTCTCACTTTGATTCTCTTTCCTATAATTGCAGCAATCGATCTTCAAGCGAACTTTTCCCTAAAATGAATTTTATGTTATTTTCTCTTGACAATGATATTTGGCAGCAAAGTACTTCCACCTTGCAGTAGAAATTTTAGACTTCATATGGTCAAGGACCAATTTTTTTGTCAAAGACCTAAGGATCAAAGAGACTCTAAAAAAATTGTGAGTGGCCAAAAAGCCAGATCAAATAGGATTTAAGAAAAGTGTGGTCAAGGGTCAGATTGGGACATAGCTCTGATACCAATTAAATGAACAAAGTTCATTTACTGAATATCCAACATAAAAATGAAAGATAGTTAAAATCCATATAGGATAATTATTTAATAATTGAATAAGATATGAATGATAGAATAATATGAGTTACAATGATGACTGGCCTTGGCATTTTAAAGGTCTTAAGGTAACCTTTCACGTAAAGCTATGTCTTTATGTGATGCACCATTTAATAATTAAATTAATATCCTAAGGTTTATAGTTTAGGTATATAGTTATTAGTTATGTTTATTTTTATATACTTAACCGAGGACAAGATGAAAGGGGGTCCATGGAAAAGAAAGCCTTTATTAGCAAGTGTCAACTCAGCGTGTGCCTTAAATGAAGTTCACCATCACCTTTGACTTAGAAAGGCAATCATGAATGCATGGGAGTGGGTGAAGGAAAGTCTACTAAAAAACTAAGGAAAGTGGAGAAAGTCCTTGTAAGGAAAAGTCAATCATTTTGGGAAGATGTCTCAAAGTCCCTCATTCAATTCTCCTACCTCATGGGATTTCACTCATTCTCACCACTATCATCATGCTCTCCATTCCAATGCTTTGTTCTCCTTAGTTACTCTATTCCAGATCTGAACATTACCTGAACTGGAACATGAAGACGGATTTCCAGACCTAGAAGACAAATTGGTGATTGTAGGTGAGCATGGAGGCTAGGCAAATTAGGAAGCCATTACTTGATATTGTTGCTCATTGACTTCTTTTGAGCCAAAGTATTACTCCAAGCCCCAGAAGGCAATTTAACAGTTGGACTCTTTCTCCCTGTGTTAAAGCACAAGCTAGTACTGAATTCCTAAGGAACTATATAGCAAAGAAGGGAAAGGTCCAAATTGTGTTGTGCATAGCAGTGGGAAGAGAGTTCCATTGTTGATTGATTGCAAGATGAGGTGCTTAGACTGTGTTGTAAAGGAAAAATTGGCTAAGTGATGAGAGCAATGGGTTGGGTAGAGTGAGCTATAAGCCTATAATCGGTTCTTTCAAACTGGTGGCCTCATGGCTCCACTTGGGTGTGGCGTCTGCATTGGATGCCTATGGTTGGGAGGTGAATCGCTCTTACACAGCTACTTTCATGGACCATCTTTTGTTAAAAGTTAAGTATTTAATCTCTATTGTCCTTTTTTACAATTTAATTATCTTTTCTTTGTTAAAAAGACAATTTTGTGCATGCAATGTGTATGTGGATCTGTTTAAAAATGAATATTGGAATGTGTTTGCATGATGATTAATCTATGCATTAATTATTCCATCCCATTTTAATATTGCCCTAAGCATGCATTCATAATATATATATTGGGCTTCTTTTGGAGGCCAAATCTATTTTTAAATGGTGAATTGCACTAAATAATTACTCGAAACTTTAATTTGGTTCAAGTGGATACCCATTGTTGGTTGGGAAAGCATGCACAGGTATGTCGCAGTGACCATCCCATTCTCTCATGTAAAAAAAAGACCCTGGGTATCCATTCAGTAGCGGGGAGTGATTGGACCATTCAATGTTGGAGTTGGGTCCCACTAATTGAGTCATTAGAAGCCCCAAACCTTGCCTATGAACATTATTTTCAGCCAACGGGTCCTCTCCTATGTCAACAATATAAGGGGCTAACCAGGAAACCACAACCCACATTACACAAAGTTTACTAGTCTAAGTTAATGTTTCTAGGAAAATAATTTAGAAGTCATTTTTTGGGCCCATACCATGGATTTGTGCATGATCCCACAAGCACAGGCAAAGTACAGCAAATGACAGTCACAACATTGCCAGACTGAGAAGAGTTCTACAAGAGACAAACGAGGAGCACTCACGGAAACTCGTGGTCTGCCCTAAAATGATTGTATAGTGATAGTTAAGAACCTAGGACAGATTTTGACACCCGCTTTATGCTTCTCTAAACAATTATCTAGCAATACATATAGAAAGACTCAATTACCGACAAGTAGACGAGAAGTTGGACTCAGGGAATATGCTTCCTCTTCTGTAACCGTGATAAGATAACTCCGGCAAACCTTGGGTATAGCAACCAAAGTAGTTCACCAACAAAGTCACTACTAAGCACGCCAACTTAGAGTTGATCTTTAATGCCATGTGTAAAACATATAATTAGTGAAAAAAGGTAAAAATAAATAATAAAAATTAAAAATTTAGGTGTCAAACTTGGTGGCATGAGAGGGCACCACATTAGTGGAGAAAGACTCAACCTAACATTCAAAATAGTCGAGTTCCAATTGTTAATATTATGATAGCTTCGGGAGGTACAAACCTCTATTGTGACCTATGACGAGATTAGAATATTCCGGAAGGAAGCAAAGAAGTAAAGGAAACCCTAGACGAGATGTCGACTGCAGAAATATAATTAATATGAATTAATTAGTACCCAGAAGGAGAAGTCGGCCCAGGCAAGTCTGCCAGATTACTATAAATACAGGGCGCCAATTCTCATTATTCACATTCTCAGAATTGCAGAGAGCCAGTTGTGCACACTGCAGTTCGCAGTTTTGTGCGCAAGTTTCTGGGAAAGGTGTTGCGCCAGTTTCTGGGTGGGACTATCTAATCAGCTTTGGTTTCTATTCTTGCTTGGTGCATTAGCCTTGCTTGGCTATTGATTGCTACCAATATTCTTCTCTGTCAAGGTCAAGGTGCTCGGAGGGTGGCTTCGGCCTATGGTTGGGTGACAAGGGTATTGTCAATGGTAAAACGAGCACAATCCTTCATATTCTAACACCAACTTCCTTTTGCACATCCAATGTCGTCTCTATGTGTGGGCATGTTCAAAGAATTGAAAAAAGAAGGAACCCTTTGTAAGGCTTCCATATTTTCTTGATCTAGCTATGAATGAATTCCTTACAAAGAACACAACCTAGAAAGCAACCAACTAAAGCATGTGTGTATAACCTATCTATTGCAATGTCTAGAAAGGACTCAAACACAAGTTCCTCATTAAACCAAGGTCAAAAAGATTCCCTTATGTGTACACTTTTGGAATAAATCTTCTAACCTTCTTCAGTGCCATTGTTGCTTACATTACCGGCGAATTATATGTTTTGGGGCTCCATAGGGGGCAATTTCAATGTTGCCTAGATAAGTCATGTTTGCTTGTCATGGGACAGATTCAAACCTACACCAAGAATTTACTCAATTAAGAATGGATATTGAGGCTATAAAATGGGGAATATCTTGGAAAGCATGGTGAACTAAATAAAACATTGGAACCTTGTCCAAAGTTTTGAGATCGAGTGGTGCAATTAGATCAGCCTCAACCCTCTTATCCCTTTCTCAAACCTCTTCACTTAAACGGATTGAATTCTCATCGTTTAATACTATTGTTAATCGGCCTCTAGACCACCGAGGAAATAAAAGCTTCATCACTGGCCACCGGAACACCTTAACAATGCGCATTTTTTAGTTTACTCTAGTCCAGTTAACGAACTTTACTTGACGGGACGGACTCTACTTAACGTGTTTGTTATCTAACAGTTGTATTAACCGGACCACCGACCACCGGGGGAAAGTAAAGGCTTGTTTCTTTGGAGTTAAGGTCGATCCGGTTGAACTTGGATCTTGTCAAATTCACGATTTTGCTAAGTTGGATCTGTGAAGGTTTCTACATGCCTGCGCCTTCACTAATACTCATGCCTCAAATCTCTAAAGTGATTTCTCTTGAGTGATGAATGCTACAACCCCTGATTATTCCAATCTTTTGATTTCACAATGCATTGTGAGATGGACTTTAAGCCACCATTCTCAAAGAGCGGATTCCTTCTTGGATCTCCTCCTTCCGATCTCATTCCTCTCCAATTGAGTTCACTACATTTACAGAGGCTCGCTTTGGTCACACGTAGTCTTAATCAAGGGTCAACTGTCACCTACAGTCGACTTCAATGAACCCTTCAATTATTTACTTATATATGTGTAGAGAAAAGATAAATCACAACCATACAAATTTGATTTACAGTCCTATTATCTAGAGATTCACACACACGCATGACCAAGTGGACAAACAAATCGAACTAGAAAAGGCACACAATGAGGGGGGCTTTAACACAATAACTCCATTACCAATCTTTGTTACATAGCAATTCCACATTTCATCTCCCCATTCCTATTCACAACTCCAACCTACTAACTCTTACATTTTTTTGGCATCTCGGCCCTCTTCTCTAGATTCCCCTCTATTACAAACTCAAACTGTGGTTATATGCACAGTGATCCGGATTATTTTCAGCACGAAATGAGAGCGGAGATATAATAAAGTAATGTACAGAGATATCTCAGATATCCAATAATATAATAGAAATGTATCAGACATGCAGCCATAAACACGGAGATACAGTAATACACATTTTTTTATTAATGAGCGAAAATGTACAAAGACTGTAAAAATACAGAGTGAAAGACTCACTAGAATGGTGGCAGCTTATCTCTGAGAAGAGATGTGTCCGCTACTCGCATTCGCAAGAAGATGATTTTACAATGAGGCTCTAAAGGCCTTTTTATCATAAATAAAATCCAAAACCCTAACCCTGGAAGATGAAAAGCCAACAGTTTTGTGGACCCAGTTTTGGGTAGTTTAGTGTATCAATTTCTCGGGGGCGTAACTTTGGCATACGATCTTCCTTTGGGGCGCACGATAGCTCATTGGAAAGGTATCGTCAAGGAGATTCATTTTGGGGGCTCAATTAGAGCCTTCGACTATCATTGAGAAGCTCAATCCCAAAAACCTTCATTTAGGCCCTCAAAATGGCCTCGAAAGTTAAAAACTGCTAAAAATAGTAAATTACCAAATTGCCAGAAAATTGTTTTGAGCCAGTTGGAAAAGGTGGGTGGCCACCGATATCCACCTGGATCAATCCTCCCTCCTTAGGAAGTAATGGTCTCTGTTGCGTTGAGTGCCCGGGGGAGAGGGAAAAGTGTTTGTTGAATCTGCATCTTAATGAGTTGTTTGCCTTGTTGGAGAAGTTACGTTGCTTAGCTTGTTGAAGGTTGTCACGAACATGTGGTTGGAAGGGTTGGACCTTTTTAACCAGTCTGGCTACATGAGATGCCTGTGTGCAGAAGGAATCTTTACACTTTGCTGCAATTGTGTCACCCTGCTTCTGTTGGATAGAAGGTGCTTGGGCCGAGGCTGTAGTGATTGCAGTATCCTTCTGTTCACCTTTTGAACAGATTGTGAAGAAGCTAAATTTTGTAGTATGAGATACTAACTTGCGGCATTGTTTAGGTGGAACAATAGTCAGAACTACCTCTGGTATTCTATAGAGATGACCCCCCAGAGAAACAATGATACTGCGGGGTCGAGGCTCATAAACAGCATGGTGCTTCCACATATATGGTTGGCCCAAGAGAACATCACAAACATCAAGTGGGGCAACATCACATAATACCTCATCCTTAAAGTGTTGGATGTCGTATGACAATCGACACTGTTGGCTGAAACAGAGATCTCGTCCCTGGCGAAGCCACCCGATGTTGTATGGTTGCGGGTGTGGTGTTGTCGACAATCCCAACTATTTGACGACCTTTGCTGAGATGAGGTTCTTTTGGCTTCCGCTATCAACAATAAAATGCAGCGAGGTCCCCTTCACCCACATCTGTGAATGAAAAAAGCGCTCCCCCTCTTCTGGATATGTTGGTTCTTCTGGTTGAATTTTTGTGGTCGCAACAATAGCAGTGGGGTCTGCATCGATGATTTGTCTTTTACCAGTATTTTCAGAATCAGATTATGAATCAAGGTTCGGCTCCTTGTCTTTGATCTCGGCCACCAATGACTGTTTTGAGCGACATTCCTCAGTGTTGTGCCAGGGGCTTTTATGGAAATCACACCATTTTCCGATGTCCTTCTTTGTCTTCCTATGACCCTTATTTTCCTGTGGCTTGGACTGATTTTCAGGAGACTGTTTGTTAGGGTTGTCTTTATCATCCTTTGGTTGTTGCAGATTTGTAGACCCAAACTCCCGTTCGTTCTGGTGCTTAAATTTTTGCTCGATTTTAACAACATATCAATAAGCAGCACCAAGTGATGAGATGTCCAGAAAATCCATTTCAGTTTGGATGTATCTGTGTAGAGCCCCACGGTATTTCAGAACCAAATGTCGTTCGGAGTCTTTGATACCTAGCTTGGTGCGCAAGGTATGGAAGGTATTGGTGAACTCTCGAACTGCTTGGCCCCTCTATTGTCGTAGTGTGGTCCATCTCATGTACTAGTCCTCATAGTTTCCAACAGGGTAATATTGTTCCTTTACCGCATCCACAAAAAAATTCCAAGTGGGCTCGGCCCCATATATTCCAGACTCCTCTGTGGAACTTTGCTCCCAGTAAGTTTCCCACCAATATTTGACATGGGGGGGAGCTTTAAGGAGTATGAAGGTGATCTTTTCCCTGTCGGAAAAATTATGAATAGAGAAATAACCTTCTAATAGATTTAACCATTTGTCTAGGGCATCCGCATCTATCTGACCTTCAAATACGGGAATATCAAAATTAACCTGTACCTTGAAAGGAGAGGTGCTTCCAAAGTGGTTGTTTGATGAAGATGCAGTTGTTGCTATCGGCAGGCGTTGAAGGATGTGAGAAAAATTCTCCATCATTTCGTCCCTCTATCATGTGAGAGCTTGCTCAAGCAACAAATTGATAGAATCGTCTGCTCCGTCGTTTTTCTTTTCTTCCGCCATGGAGGGTTTCTTGGGCGTGCGAGAGCAATTGTCTTCAAGAGAGACAAGCTCGAGACCCAACTTGCTATACTCGGACCTCGTCGGGGACATGCACTGAAACAAAACGATCAAGAGCAACTTGCTCTGATACTACTGATCCGGATTATTTTCGGCAGGAAATGAGAGCGGAGATATAAGAAAGCAATGTACAGAGATATCTCAGATATCCAATAATATAACAGAAATGTATCAGAGATGCAACCATAAACATAGAGATACATTGATACACAATTTTCTATTAATGAGTGAAAATGTACAAAGATTGTAAAAATACAGAGTGAAAGACTCGCTAGAATGGTGACAGCTTATCTCTAAGAAGAGATGTGTCCGCTACTCGCATTCGCAAGAAGATGATTTTACAATGAGGCTCTAAAGGCCTTTTTATCATAAATAAAATCCAAAACCCTAACACCGGAAGATGAAAAGCCAACAGTTTTGTGGACCCCGTTTTGGGTAGTTTGGTGTATCAAGTTTCAACTTCCCGGGGGTGTAGCTTTGGCATACGATCTTCGTTTGGGACGCACAATAGCTTGTTGGAAAGGTATTGTCGAGGATATTCATTTTGGGAGCTCAATTAGAGCCTTCAACTATCATTGAGAAGCTCGATCCCAAAAAACCTTCATTTAGGCTCTCAAAATGGCCCCAGAAGTTAAAAACTACTAAAAATAGTAAATTACCAAAATTGTCAGAAAATTGTTTTGAGCCAGTTGGAAAAGGTGGGTGGCCACCGATATCCACCTGGATCACACAGTGAGGACAATTGATCTCGAATCACTAAGGATGGGGTCAAATCATCTATTTTTAGCAAATATCAAATCTGAGCCTAAAACTCTTAACCTCCAAATTGACTCTATCTTCAATCTAATCAATTCCGACCCCCACATAATTGTGGGAAGTTACAACAGTCCAACCTCCTCTTGCAAAATATTTCTAGAATCTAGAATCTATTACAATTAAAATACAAATTAAGGGAACCCACTCCCTTTCGTAAATTTTGAAGACCTACTAGAGGTCAAATTCCAATTCCAATTTTGACCTATGATGGATGCTCCCGCATCAGTCTCAGGGTACAAAAGTTTCATGGACTCTTGTCCATGAGTCTTCAAACTACTGCATTCCTCTTGGATCCAACACTTTACTTTGTTGTTGTTCCTTTACCTGGTTGTATTGTTGCTTCACTTCTAGCTGCAACCCTTGCTTAACTGTTGCAATTTCTTCATCATCTGTCTTTTGCTTGTACATGTTGTTAATGTCTTGAATATGTTGGTTCATCTTTGCATGCAATTCTAGGTTCTTTAAGATATTATTCATTCTTCTATTAACCACTTCTCTTTGTTTGTAGGTCTGAAAGTGGTAAGTTGATTTGAATTTGAGACTAACATCCAAAATTCTACAAAAATTTTGATCAACATTCATTACTTTTGTCAAGTTTTCTCCTCCTGGATCCCATAATCTGCGTGCTTCATGTAGATCTACTTTGCTTTCACATGTGTATCTACCTTGCAGCTTGAGTTTTCTTTGAATATCCATCCTCTCTGTAATTTCTTTGATTTACCTACACATGAAACAAACATATTAAAGAAAACAATTTATTCGTCGTGTTCGTTCTTTTGCATAGTCTGCACCCTTCTCAGTTGTCTTTTTGGTACTCTTCAAATAATCCTTGTCATAATTTGTATAAGGATCAAACAAGTTTTCAAACACCTCACACTCATTCTCATCAGCACTCAAAATTTCTTTCACTAAATCATCCATGTTGCCAACCTTTTCATTGATAAAAATAACAAAGTCATCTAAATCACAACCACCATCAAAACCTTCACCAGCCTTATAGGTCTTTGGAAAGAACTTTAAAGTTGGAAATTCACCAACACCATACTTTCCTGAAAGTATCATTCCTTCAAGAAACTTTTCCTACTCTCTCTTTGTCTTACAATTCTTTAGTTCTTCCTGAAATTTACCAATAAGTTCTCCACTCAGTTTTCGTTCTACGACTTCTGAGAGTGCAACAATGTCTTCAGGATTCTGCTCCATATCTTCTGCTATAGCTTCTATTTCTTTGACATCCCTGTATTTTCTTGTTCTCAATTCTGTTATGCAACTTTTCAAATAAAACTGGAATCTGAAATCATATTTACAAATCTGAATTGCTTCTCCAATTACTTTCTTCTCATTCATAAAAACTTGTTTTTGTCTAAGTTTCCATCCATTTCCCATTGTAACTTTTTGACATTGAAGAGTTACTAGAACTTTTCTACCTTCATTGTGCCTCTTTTCATGCATTTGTACAGCACACAAATGCCATTTCTTCTTCCAATTTATCAACTTTCCAACTTTCTTGAACACACATTGTTTAAAATTTCTTTCAACTCCAAAGGCTACTATTTCCTTGTCAAATAAGGAAACATGCAACAAATAACTCATACCTTCAATTTGAATTCTTAAATCACATGCTTGTAGATTCTTCTTCAAATTTATGATCATGGGATGATGATCAACTAAACTTTGCTTCTGGGCCATCACTGCTCCAACTTTGTTGTCAAGAAAATCTTGAAAATCTTCATTATCCAATGACTTGATATGGTCTTCTTGGTCTTTAAGCTCCATACCTGCATAATCACCACTGTCATAATATATTAAGAAAAATTCATATTGCATAAACCATCCTAAACCTCCATTTAGTGATTCCAAATTTTATGCATCCTTGAACTGATAGCCTTTTAAAACTCCTTCAAGCCAACATATCACCATGCCTTCATCTTGTTCGAAATTGGTTATATGTTGCCCTGGTTCTGAAAACTCCACCTTGTCTTTGCCTTCCTCTCTAACTTTCCTTCCTTGCCTAGCTTGTAATTTGTTCGTGGCCTCTTCCTTCACTCTCTTACTTTCTGGCTCCCTTGTAGAAAACTGATTTATTACATTCTCTTGGCTTCCATCTTTATAAGGATCATACTATTGCTTGAAATTTAGAATCTTCTCTAGATTTTCTGTTATTTCAAAACCTGAAACTTTATTTGCTGGGGATTCTTCCATCAACAAGGTACTTCTTCCATCTGAAATCTCTTCCCTTTCATCTTGCAAATTGTTTCTATCTTCCATTGGACCTATTATAAGGTTGTATTTCTTATTGCCTTCTACTTCTTTTATTATAATACCATTGCTAGGCATTCTTGGATGCTCTTTAAAACTGATTTGAACTATGTCTGCAACTTCTATGCATTTTTTATCAATCTTGGGTTTTGCTAGCCACTCTTCCAGAAACTCTAACTCTTCATCAAAATATGTTTTGGTGTTGCATCCAAGTGTTGTCTTTCTTCTTCAGTACCTACAATCACACATAAACAATTAGTTTGAAAACCATGAGACTCCTCTGTCTCTCTTGATGCCTCTGACATTAGCATCTCTTCTCCGTGTTGGACTACACTTTCCAAACTTTTCTTGAGACTCTCAATTGGTCTATCATCTTCCTCATCATCCTCTCTGAGCATTGCTCCCTGCTTTGGTTCACAATTGTGAACTATTTGTCCTGCTCCAAAGGACGGCTTCCTGTACTCAACTTTTAGGAGTTTCTCCTCTGTCTTCATCCAAACATCGAATATGTGCCTCAACTTCCTTGCAAACAATTGCACAATAGGCCATTTGACTTTCTTCTTCAACTTCCATCCACATCTCTGGTCTTCTCTAGTCCTCTCTTGTAGCAGCTCCTTCAAAATACTAAGCCTCTACTTTAACTCAACTATCTGTGTTTCAATGCCTAACTCGTTGGCATTTGCTTCCATCTTTCTATGGCAACTTCCTGCTTCTGAGCCCTTCATCTCATTGTCCATATTCCTTTCTCAGAGCTTCACTATGCTCACTGTGGGTTGCAATAAGACTCTGTTGTAGCAAGTCTTTTCCACCCTGCTACCTAAATACCTCACCAAGGTTTCTCTACCTCTGAACCTAGACTTCTGGTATTCTCCAGTTCTCTCCACTTAGAACCTTGTGAGCATTCGTTGCTCCTCAGTTGTAATAGTTGTAGGCCTCTGCACTTTCCCCCTTTCTTCAAAGCTTATGTTGTTCTTCTTCCTTCACTTCTCCAGCGTCAATAGTTGTAGGGTTCACCACCATTTTCTTGTTCACCTTTGCTGCTACCTGCACAAACACATATTTTTTGCTAGAAGTTTAACTACAAAATACAAAGCACATAATTACCTGCCAAATCTCATCCAGATCTGCACCTCCAGGAGCTTTCGTGTTCTCTGTTGTCACCTTCACTTATATCCACAACCTTCAGCAATTGGAATTGGTTTCCACACTCAAAAGCAGGTATTAAGACTTGCTCTTATACCAAAAATAGTGTTATCAGATTGGCCTCAACCCTCTTATCCCTTTCTCAAACCTCTTCACTTAAACAGCATGACTTCTCGTCATTTAATACTACTGATAACCGGCCACTGGACCACTGTTTCACCAGACCACCAGGGAAAATAAAAGCTTTGTCATCGGCCACCGAAACACCTAAACAATGCGCCTTTTTAAGTTTACTCTAGTCCGATTAACGAACTTTACTTGACGTGTCCATTATCTAACAGTTTTATCAAGCAGGCCACTGGCCACCAGGGGAAAGTAAAGGCTTGTTTCTTTGGAGTTAAGGTCGGTCCGGTTGAACTTGGATCTTGTCAAATTCACGATTCTGCTAAGTTGGATCTACAAAGGTTTCTACAGGCATGCGCCTTCGCTAATACTCACACCTCAAATCTCTAAAGTGATTTCTCTTGCGTGATGAATGCTACAACCCCTGATTATTCCAATCTTTCAATTTCACAATGCATTGTCAAATGGACTTTAAGCCACCATTCTCAAAGAGCGGATTCCTTCTTGGATCTCCTCCTTTCGATGTCATTCCTCTCCAATTGAGATCAGACCACCCTAACCTCCATTTACAGAGGCTCACTCTGGTCACATGTAGTCTTAATCAAGGGTCGACAGTCAACTACATTCCACTTTATTGAACCCTTCAATTATTACTTATATATGTGTAGAGAAAAGAGAAATCACAATCATACAAATTTGATTTACAGTCCTATTATCCAAAGATTCACACACGCACATGACCAAGTGGACAAACAAATCAAACCAGAAAAGACACACAGTGAGGGGAGGTTTAACACAACAACTCCATTACCAATCTATGTTACATAGCAATCCCACATTTCATCTCCCCATTCCTATTCACTGCTCCAACCTACTAACTCTTACATTTTTCTGGCCTATCGACCCCTCTTTTCTAGATCCCCCTCTATTGCAAACTCAAACTGTGTTTATATGCACAGTGAGGACAAACTCAAAATGCATTTATATGAATAGTGAGGATGATTGATCTTGATCCTCTAAGGATGGGGTCAAATCATCTATTTTTAGCAAATATCGAATCTAAGCCTAAAACTCTTAACCTCCAAAATGACTCTATCTTCAATCTAATCGATTCTGACTCCCACATAATTGGTGGGAAGTTACAACAGTCCAACCTCCTCTTGCAGACTATTTCTAGAACCTAGAACCTGTTACAATTAAAATACAAATCTTAATTAAGGGAACCCACTCCCTTTCGTAAATTTTGAGGACCTCCTAGAGGTCAAATTCCAATCTTTGACCCATGATGGATGCTCCCGCATCATCGAGTGGTAAATCAAGTGAGCTTTCATATGCTATTTTCTGATATTTCATAGCTATTTGAGTGGAATCTAGTCAGCAAGGGTCTAGCCTGGAAAGCTCTTTATTGTTAGTTTTTTGAACTGGCTTCCTTCTATCATGATGTGGCTGTAACATACCCACTACGGCAAAATAAAATTTTCTCTCTTCCTCAAGGGATAGAATCCCCGAATTCCTACAAGGGCCTAGCACGGGCTAGCTCTTCCCTTATCCACCTCCATGTGATCGTTGGTTATGACCACGGGCCAAGCCAAGAGGCGCCTTTTGCATTTCGCAACTCAGCGATGCAAGAGAGTCAAGTCTTTCGACTCTTCAAACCCCGAAACCCGAAATCTTACCTTCGGTGCGATCGACAGCTGCGAATCTCCCCCTGATCCAACGGTCCTGGCCATATCAGGATTTCGGTAACCGGGAGTTCGAAATGCAAGAGAGTCAAGTCTTTCGACTCTTCAAACACCGAAACCCGAAATCTTACCTTCAATGAGATCGACAGCTGCGAATCTTCCCCTGATCCGAAGGTCCTGGCCGTATCGGGATTTCGGTAACCGGGAGTTCGAAATGCAAGAGAGTCAAGTCTTTCAACTCTTTAAACCCCGAAACCCAAAATCTTACCATCGATGAGATCGACGGCGACGAATCTCCCCCTGGTCCGACGGTCCTGATCTTTTCGGAGTTTCGTGAACTGGGAGTTCACGATGCAGCGACTCCAAATCTCTTATCACTCCAATCCCCGAATTTCGATATGGGAATTCGTGTAGGAGATCAACGACCCTCGTTGATCTGGATCTGACGGTCACTATCCCTCCTGAGCTTAAGGGCGTTGAAAGACACTCAGTCTTAATCCCTTTGTTGTACTACAAGATCCAATGGCTCACGAGATTTCGGAGCTTTCCCCGAACTCTGACCGCTCACCACGTGTGTCCTCCGATGGACAGTCCAGCTCCTTTCGGGACTCCTCCTTTCTACCACATGACCATGTCCTGTAACCTAGGGCTCATCCACAGAGCGCGTCGGGGTTTCGTGTACCGGGATTTCACGACTTGCGAAAACGAGGGGTCTTGCCCTTTGGTTTCTTGGGTGCCGAAACGCCGAAGCCTATTCACGCTAAATTGATCGGGGTTTCGTATACCGGGATTTCACGACCTGCGAAGATGAGGGGTCTTCCCCTTTGGTTTCCCAGGTGCCGAAACGCCGAACCCATTCACGCTAAACTGATCGGGGTTTCGTATACCGGGATTTCGCGACCTGCGAAGATGAGGGGTCTTGCCCTTTTGTTTCCCAGGTGCCGAAACGCCGAAACATATTCACGCTAAACTGATCAAGGTTTCGTATACCGGGATTTCACGACCTGCGAAGACGAGGGGTCTTGCCCTTTGGTTTCCCGGGTGCTGAAACGCCGAAACCTATTCACGCTAAATTGATCGGGGTTTCGTATACCGGGATTTCGCGATTTGTGAAGACGAGGGGTCTTTCCCTTTGGTTTCCCGAGTGTCGAAACGCCGAAACCTATTCACGCTAAATTGATCGGGGTTTCGTATACCGGGATTTCGCGATTTGCGAAGACGAGGGGTCTTTCCCTTTGGTTACCCGGGTGTCGAAACGCCGAAACCTATTCACGCTAAATTGATCGGGGTTTCGTATACCGTGATTTCGCGATTTGCAAAGATGAGGGGTCTTGCCCTTTGGTTTCCTGGGTGCCGAAACGCCGAAACCTATTCACGCTAAACTAATCGGGGTTTCGTATACCGGGATTTCGCGATTTGCGAAGACGAGGGGTCTTGCCCTTTGACCACTCCAAGTCGCGAGTCAGTGAAATGCTACCCAACTGCCACGTGTCCTGTGCCGATGGACGGTTCCGAATACTTCGGGACTTTTAGTACGTTGTCAAGTCCACTCTCCTGCCTATGCAAAGGTTAAGATCAACGGTCAATAAAGCTCCGACAGATTCTTGGATCTATGGTCCTGGATCCCATCGCTACTTGCGAAGGCTGAAGCAGTCGAGGTGTTAATGCCTGCGCTCCTCCTCTAGATCCATCGGTCTTGACAGATCTGGGGTATTTCCGAAAGGATTCCGACCATTCATCTACCAAACGATGGGGTATTCTCTTTCGATAACTGGACTCGCTGTCCTTTCTAAGCTTGAATCACGAGATTCAACCTCTCGGGGCTTCGAACTCCCACGACTTCGAAACCTCAGAGAATTATTCTTTCTTGTACAAGGTTTCCAGACTCGGATCACATGATCCTTCAGAGGGTTCTTGAGTAATTATCCCTAGGCTTGGTGACATGACTGAAAAGCCTTCCTAACTCACCGAGCTATGAACTCTGTGACAGGGGTGAAGTAAACTCGTGGGTTTACTATAACGGTAGTCTTTTCAAGGAACTTACTCTGACTCTGGAATGCGAGGAAACTTCCCAGGAGAAGGTGCCTTCGAGAACCTAAACCAGGGCATAGCGCGAGTCAATAGATGGGACAATTCTCAAGGGAACGGGCTCGTATTCTGAACTTATTCATTCTATACATAAACTGATTATGGTCATATAAGTATAAGCATGCATCCATTATTTCCAATCAAAACACAGGCAACCACTTCCATACATAAACCATTTATGAGCGTATAAACATGAGCATGCGTTCGTGATATTCAATTCAAAATACAAGACATAACACTTATCAGAAACACCAGACGTGTTGCGACTGCTGAGAGGGGTGCTCGTTTCCACCCAACCGTAGGCTCAGTGACTCCAGACGGATTTACCACTAGCCACCCCCGAGCTAGACCACGATGCTTTGAGATTCAGTCTCCTACTTCCAGCTCAACGGAAGTCAAGGATGAAGGTTACTCTCCTTCTCCTCTGTTCAGATCTCTCTGTACTTCCAGAGTTCCTTCGGTTTTCCTTCCGCGATCCCTGTCGCCCGCGTTCTCTCCTCAACCCCCCCACACACTTCCTTTCTCGCCTTTTTTCTGCAAGATTGCGTGTGGCGCGAATTCCCCCGTTCGTGGTCAAGTTTGAGAGCTTCTACGGATGGGTGGTTCGCACCCATCCCCTCATTAACTCTTGAGGAGCCTCCCCACCTACCATCCTGGCGGGTAATTCATTCCAGGGTCAGAGAGTTGCTTTGGTCTTTGAGCAAGTAAAAACCAGTACAGTATTGGTTCGATGGAGGTTAACGCCACCATTCCAGGTCTCTTCCACCACCTCTCATTAGCCATCGTGGTCTCTTTTAGCAAATCCCCCTCCCAGCAATCATGCAACACATATTCATAACATAATTTACATTCATCGACCTTTTATACAAAGGTCCGTCAAATCAAACATTCACATCTTTGAGTTTGCCATAGTTCTTGGCCAATATAGTTATTTTTACAGACTGGGGGAAACAGGGTGTTACAATTCCCTCCCCTTAAAGGAACATCGTCCTCGATGTTCTATCTATCAATATGACGTGTATGTACAAAAGTAAACAAAATCGGATATGCTTGTTTCATGGCATCTTCCATTTCCCACGTAGCCTCATCTGGGCCAAAATGTTTCCACTGCACCTTGACCTATGCAATGGTTCGGTTCCTGAGTGAGGTTTCCTTTCTGTCCAGTATGCATTGAGGTTCTGGCAGGAATTCTCCCTCGGGTTCCACCTGGATCACAGACCAATCAATTATATGATTAGAATCATGTATATATTTCTTCAATAATGAAACATGGAAAACATTATGTGTTTTTACTGTGGGAGGAAGTGCTAGCCTATAAGCTACAGGTCCCACTCTATCTAGAACTTCAAAGGGTCCACAATACCGAGGTGCCAACTTGGCACAAGCTCCCATCCTCAGGGAACTCTTCCTGGGCCTAACTCTGAGATATACGTGGTCTCCCGTCTTGAATTCTCTTAGGGTTCTCTTTCGGTCAGCGTAACTTTTCTGTCTGTTCTGGGCGACCTTTAGATTTTGTTTTATCTGAATCGCTTGTTGTTCCATTTCTTTCAACATGTCGAGTCCAATAGTAATTTTGTTTACGGGATTACTCCAACTGACTGGAGTGTTGCACGGCCTACCGTAGAGGGCTTCGAAAGGACTCATCTTCAGGGATTCTTGGTAGCCGTTGTTGTAGGCGAATTCCACCAGTGGCAGGTAATCTTCCCACTTTTTGGGTTGATGCATTACATGCATCCTTAGCATGTCTTCTAATATTTGGTTTACTCTTTCCGTCTGTAAATCGGTTTGAGGATGATAGGCTGTGCTAAACAGTAATTTGGTCTCCAGACTGTTATCGCACAGTTTGTAGCTAGGTCAAAGGCTAGATGATAAAGGCCAAACTGGCGTAACAGGAGCCTACCCCACCCAATGTCACCACAATGGAGAGGCTCTTTCTATTCAGGGAGGTTAGCCCAGGGGAGACATCCCCGGTACCCTGGGGTTTTGAAGAGGCCAAGGTATTAAAGGTCAAAGTGAAAGTCCCTCTTCACAGGTTACCACCGAGAACAGATAGTACGGCTAATCAGCCAATAATGAAGTATAATCCCAGATGAAAACACCTGCCCGAAACAAAGCAACAATAGAACAATATATGCAAGCTATAACTCAAAGGGTTAGTACTTCATATAATTATCTAATGACAATATATAAGCCACAAATATTGACGAGATTAACATTTTTTAATAGAACAATATCAATTCATCAATAAATGCTAAGATGATGTAGCAAACAATGTATCCAATCAGTATCTTGTTCAATAAATGCTTCAAAACACCATCTAGTTGCTTATAAAGACAAAATGTTGCGTCAAGATGGAATAACCAAGAATGACGTTAGCCTTATTAGGGTTAGTTTGTTAGTTAGGGTTTCAGTTTATAAGAGTTTGAAAGTTTGTTTGACCACTATCACTTCAACGTTGGAGACCTAAGATCAGTGCTTAAGGGTAGATGGAGTCAAAATGAGAGAGGACGCAAGGGTTGAAGGGAAAAGGCTGAGGACTAGAGGGAAGGGTTCTGAAGTGTTGCAATGGCAAGGCTCCAGAAACAAAACCCTAGGGGAAAGAGGCTCACTCCGGTGTTGCTTAAGCAAGGCCTCGTGCTCTTTCCTCCTTCCTTAGGTTAAACTTGGCAAAACGGCTAGTATAAAGGATAAGTCAAGACAAGAGAGTGAGGTGAGGGAGAGTGTTGCAATGGCAAGGCCCTATCACCAAACCCTAGAAGCAAGGCGGCCCTAGGTGTAGATAACCTAGGCCTGGGACGTCTCCTCCTTCTTGGCTTTTAAAAGGTACGACTAGCACAGGGGAAGAAGTAACAAGAGTGTAGCAATGACTAGGCTCTTCCTTCCTTCTTCAATGGCTGAATATTTCTCTTTTAGGGGACATGAAACAAGGACCTACTTGTGTGCTTGTCACCTAGGGTTTTAAATCAGCAAAGTTTATAAACAAATAAGACTACAACCATTCAATTAAGAAGTTTTGCAAAAAAACACTTACATATCATGATGAAATAGCATTGCAAACCCTAGTTGTAAACCTTCCTTCAAGAGAAATGCCAAAAATGCCAAGAAAATCCTTCCTTCAACAAGTGCGCCTCACTCAAAAGATGAAATACCCAAGTAGGGCGCAAAAAATCAGATCTCACTAGGAGAGTGAGTTGTTTTTTTTTTTTTAAATGAGGATAAA
>JASDQU010585637.1:111738-138795 GCA_032191745.1 Picea mariana | reverse complement strand
GTGAATTTAGCTCCCTTCTTCTGGAGGGCAGTGATTGGACAACCAATCTTGGAGAATCCTTTTATAAATCTCCTATAGTATCCTGCTAAGCCCATAAAGGATCTGATATCTGAAACGTCCTTTGGGGTAGGCCATTCCATGATAGACTTGATCTTGTCAGGGTCTACTGCTACTCCTTCAGATATGACATGGCCCAAGTAATGTATTTGCTTCTGGAAAAAGTCGCACTTGCTAAATTTGGCATAGAGTTGATGTTCTCTTAGCACTTGAAGCACAAGCCTACGGTGTTCCTCATGTTCCTCTCTATTCTTGGAGTAGATTAATATATCGTCAATAAAAACCAGTACAAATTTGTCTAGGAATTTGCTGAGCACATTGTTCATCAAGCACATAAAAGTGGCAGGGGCATTGGTTAATCCAAATGGTACTACCACAAACTCATAGTGACCATATCTCGTCCTGAAGGCAGTTTTGTGGATGTCTTCACCCTTGATTCGGACTTGATGGTATCCAGATCTCAAGTCAATCTTTGAGAAGATGGAAGCACCTCCCAATTGATCGAACAAGTCATTGATCCTGGGTAAGGGGTACTTGTTCTTTATGGTTACCTTATTGAGTTGTCTATAATCTATGCACAGTCGGAGGGTACCGTCTTTCTTTTTCACAAACAGGACTGGTGCTCCCCATGGAGACATGTTGGGCCGGATATAGCCTTTGTCCATCATTTCTTTTAGTTGTAATTTAAGCTCAACTAACTCGGGTGTGCTCATCCTGTAGGGTGTCCTAGACACTGGCACCGCTCCTGGTGCAAGTTCTATCGAGAAGTCAATGTCCCTTCTCGGAGGTAGACCCGGTACCTCTTCCGAAAATACATCTCTATATTCTCTTAGCGTGGGGTGGTCTTCAAGGCTTGGTTTGTCATCTTCAATTGATTCCAACACCTGTATCGCATATAGTGGATATCCCTTTCTGCAATACTTTCTCATTTGAAGAGCTGATATTCGTCTCACCGAGACAAGTTTTTGGATCCCTTGAAGGGTTATCCTTCTTCCTTCATCACTTACACATTCTAAGGTTTTATGGTAACAATCCAGTCTGGCTTTGTATGTGGCTAGCCAGTCCATACCAATCAAGAGGTCATACGATCCTAGGGGTAATATGTTAAGGGTTGCTTGGGTGGGGAATTCACCCATAGTGAATTGGCAAGCTGGTATGACCTCCGCTACCTTTCTTTTGGTGCCAGTGGCTAACTGTACCAACCATGGCTTGGCATGTTTATGTGGCTGTAATTTACACTTATCAACAACCTTAGGGGCTATATAACTCAAATTTGAACCTGGGTCAATTAGAATAGACACTAGATGGTTGGTGATCATACCTTCTATCTCCACCACTGAAGCTTGGTGGTCAGCTTGTTTATTATCCAAGGTTGCATAAATTTGCGGCACACTCCTGGCCACGTCATCGACGGTGATAGCTTCTTGAACGTTGTAAATTCTCTGGCTGTTCTGTTGTCGGTGCGGGCGGTCCTTCAGTAGATGTTCTTCTCCACAACCCCAACATTTCAAGGGTTCTCTCTTTGGGTTATCAATCTTTCCTGGGGTAGATCCAGAAGGTTTATTTCCGCCCTGGGAGGGGAAATTCTGCTAGTGTACACTTCAGGTTGGGAAGCTCATCCTTGAGTTCTTTTTATCGTTTTTAAATCTTGGGGATTTAAACCCCTTTTTCTGGAATCCCGAACTATTCTTCTGCTTCCAGCCTTCGCGAGGTTTTGTCCGATGCCCAACCTGTTCATAACAATATCTTGCCTTTCGGATAGTGTCTTCTAGGGTCTTTGGCTCATCAAACTCAATCCTGTTCTGATAGTCCTTAGGTAGTCCACTGATGAATCATTGCACCTTTGTCTTTTCTGCTTTTATATAGGGTACGTACCTTAGCAACTCGAGGAATTTGTTGACATATTCCTCTATGGTGAGTTGCCCCAGCTTGAGTTCATAGAATTCTTTAGTCTTTTTGTCGAAATACTTTTCCGGCAGATACTTTTTCCTGAAGTATTTCTCAAACCGTTCCCAAGATAGGTCCCCTTCGTGAATCCCTTTTACATTCTTAAGGTCTTCCCACCAAATGGAAGCCTTTCCATTCAAGTTGAAAGTGGCTACTCGGGCCTTCAAGTTTTCTGAGAAGTCATGGACTCTGAAATACTTCTTTAGTCCAAGCAGCCAAGCCTTCGCTTCCTCCCCCTTCTTTATTTCACCGTCGAAAAAGGGTGGTTTGGCCTTCTTGAATTCTTCGAGATTATGACTTTTGGAATGCTTTCGCTTCTTCCGTTTTCTTCGGGAATAAGAACTAGTTCTGCTACTAGAAGATCCCTCTGAGTCGCCAGTTTCCTTTCCAGAGGAATCGTCCGATGCTTGTCCCTTATCTCTGGGGTGGACCTTTCTCGAGGTGCTCTTCCCAGTGTGGCCACTTACAAGACCACGTTTATGTATCTCAGGTGGACTTCAACTTTTCTTTGTCTGTCGTCAGTCCACGTGACTGGTGTCAAGTTCATGTTGCAATTGTCTTTGTATGTCAGATAAACTCTGCAACAACACTGCATTAATTTCCGTTTGCTTCTCTTGCTCTTTCATCAACCTCTCGTTGTCGGCCTTGCAGCTCTGTAGTTCGACCATGAGGCTCCTCACAGTCTCAGCTAGATCTAGAGGGGTCTCTATCGCCCTCCTTTCGTCAGACTCTTCGTCTTTATTGTGGGAGCCCTCCCCCACTTCGTGGTGCGTCGCCATTCTATGTGTCTGCAGTTTCCCACGGTTGATCGTCCACTTGTTTGCAAAAAAAAAAAAAAACACTTGTTGATAGTCAATATTTATATTCATTCATAACCAGCACATAATTCATATTTTTCAAAGGCATACACACACTAGGAATTTTAATTCTTAACTTTGACTTTTGATAAAGAGGTTAAGATAGAGGGTTACTCCTTTTAAAAGTACTTCAAATGGAGTTTCTGCGCAACTTGTTCATGAGCCCAAGCAGGCCAAGTGTTGTAACCATGCTCTGATACCAATTTGTAACATACCCACTACGGAAAAATAAAATTTTCTCTCTTCCTCAAGGGATAGAATCCTCGAATTCCTACGGGGGCCTAGCGCAGGCTAGCTCTTCCCTTATCCACCTCCATGTGATCGTTGGTTATGACCACGGGCCAAGCCAAGAGGTGCCTTTCGCATTTCGCAACTCAGCGATGCAAGAGAGTCAAGTTTTTCAACTCTTCAAACCCCGAAGCCCGAAATCTTACCTTCGATGCGATCGACGACTACGAATCTCGCCCTGATCCGACGATCCTAGCCGTATCAGGATTTCGGTAACCGGCAATTCGAAATGCAAGAGAGTCAAGTCTTTCGACTCGTCAAACCCCGAAACCCAAAATCTTACCTTCGATGAGATCGACGGCTGCGAATCTTCCCCTGATCCGACGGTCCTGGCTGTATCGGGATTTCAGTAACCGAAAGTTCGAAATGCAAGAGAGTCAAGTCTTTTGACTCTTTAAACCCCGAAACCCGAAATCTTACCTTCGATGAGATCGACGGTTGCGAATTCCCCCTGATCCGACGGTCCTGATCTTTTCAGAGTTTCGTGAACCGGGAGTTCACGATGCAGCGACTCCAAATCTCTTATCACTCCAATCCCCGAATTTCGATATGGGAATTCGTGTAGGAGATCAACGACCCTCGTTGATCTGGATCTGACGATCACTATCCCTCCTGAGCTTAAGGGCGTTGAAAGACACTCAGTCTTAATCCCTTTGTTGTTCTACGAGATCCAATGACTCACGAGATTTTGGAGCTTTCCCCGAACTCTGACAGCTCACCACGCATCTCCTCCGATGGACGGTCCAGATCCTTTCGGGACTCCTCCTTTCTACCACATGACCCTGTCCTGTGACCTAGGGCTCATCCACAGAGCGCGTCAGGGTTTTGTGTACCGGGATTTCACGACTTGAGAAAACGAGGGGTCTTGCCCTTTGGTTTCCCGGGTGCCAAAATGCCAAAGCCTATTCACGCTAAACTGATCAGGGTTTCGTATACCAAGATTTCGCGACCTGCGAAGATGAGGGGTCTTCTCCTTTGGTTTCTCGGGTGCCGAAACGCCGAACCCATTCACGCTAAACTGATCGGGGTTTCGTATACCGGGATTTCCGACCTACGAAGACGAGGGGTTTTGCCCTTTGGTTTCCCGGGTGCCGAAACGCCGAAACCTATTCACGCTAAACTGATCGGGGTTTCGTATACCGAGATTTCGCGATTTGCGAAGAGGTTTCCCGGGTGCCAAAACACCGAAACCTATTCACGCTAAACTGATCGGGGTTTCGTATATCGAGATTTCGCGATTTGCGAAGACGAGGGGTCTTGCCCTTTGGTTTCCCGGGTGCCGAAACGCCGAAACTTATTCACGCTAAACTGATCGGGGTTTCGTATACCGGGATTTCGTGATTTGCGAAGACGAGGGGTCTTGCCCTTTGACCACTACTCCAAGTCGCGAGTCAGCGAAATGCTACCCCACTGCCACGTGTCCTGTGTCGATGGACGGTTCCGAATACTTCGAGACTTTCAGGACGTTGTCAAGTCCACTCTTCTGCCTATGCAAAGGTTAAGATCAACGGTCAATAAAGCCCCGACAGATTTTTGGATCTACGGTCCTGGATCCCATCGCTACTTGCGAAGGCTGAAGGGGTCGAGGTGTTAATGCCTGCGCTCCTCCTCTAGATCCATCGGTCTTGACAAATCTGGGGTATTTCCAAAAGGATTCCGACCATTCGTCTACCAAACGATGGTGTATTCTCTTTCGATAACTGGACTCGCTGTCCTTTCTAAGCTTGAATCACGAGATTCAACCTCTCGAGCTTCGAACTCCCACAACTTCGAAACCTCAGAGAATTACTCTTTTTTGTACAAGGTTTCCAGACTCGGATCACATGATCCTTCAGAGGGTTCTTGGGTAATTATCCCTAGGCTTGGTGACCTGACTGAAAAGCCTTCCTAATTCGCCGAGCTATGAACTCTGTGACGGGGGTGAAGTAAACTCGTGGGTTTACTATAGCGGTAGTCTTTTCAAGAAACTTACTCCGACTCTGGAATGCAAGGAAACTTCCCGAGAGAAGGTACCTTTGGGAACTTAAACTAGGGCATAGCGCGAGTCAGTAGATGGGACAATTCTCAAGGGAACGGGCTCGTATTCTGAACTTATTCATTCTATACATAAACCGATTATGGTCATATAAGTATAAGCATGCATCCATTATTTCCAATCAAAACACAGGCAACCACTTCCATACAGAAACCATTTATGAGCGTATAAACATCAGCATGCATTCGTGATATTCAATTCAAAATACAAGACATAACACTTATCAGAAACACCAGACGTGTTGCAACTGCTGAGAGGGGTGCTCGTTTCCACCCAACCGTAGGCTCAGCGACTCCAGACGGATTTACCACTAGCCACCCCCGAGCTAGACCACGATGCATTGAGATTCAGTCTCCTACTTCCAGCTCAACGAAAGTCAAGGATGAAGGTTACTCTCCTTCTCCTCTGTTCAGATCTCTCTGTACTTCCAGAGTTCCTTCGGTTTTCCTTCCACGATCCCTATCGCGCGCATTCTCTCCTCTACCCCCCCACACTTCCTTTCTCGCCTTTTTTCTGCAAGATTGCGTGTGGCACGAATTCCCCCGTCCGTGGTCAAGTCTGAGAGCTTCTACGGATGGGCGGTTCGCCCCCATCCCCTCATTAACTCTTGAGGAGCCTCCCCACCTACCATCCTGGCGGGTAATTCATTCCAGGGTCAGAGAGTTGCTTTGGTCTTTGAGCAAGTAAAAACCAGTATGGTATTGGTTCGGTGGAAGTTAACGGCACCATTCCAGGTCCCTTCCACCACCTCTCATTAGCCATCGTGATCTCTTTTAGCACATCCCCCTCCAAGCAATCATGCAACACATATTCATAACATAATTTACATTCATCGACCTTTTATACAAAGGTCCGTCAAATCAAACATTCACATCTTTGAGTTTGCCATAGTTCTTGGCCAATATAGTTATTTTTACAGACTGGGGGAAACAGGGTGTTGCAGTGGCTAACACGGCTTAACCCTATCTAGGAGAAAGTACAACTAATACCATTCAATTCGGAATCCTTCGACTAAGAGGCCCCAAGTCAAGGAACCTACATTCTATTCTGCCAAAGACTGCGAGTTGAGGTATCTAGATTCTATCAATGAGTGGATGTATCTAGATTCCATTCCGCAAAAGCACATCCAGCACTTGCACCTGGCCCCAGCCACTGTTGTACGTGCTAGTGCATCTATGAGCATAAACACAAGCTGGTCATTGGAAAGACCTGAACCCTGGTACAGAAAACATCAACACCCTGCTTTCACATATCACCAAACCAACAAGCCACCATTGACCCAAAAGGGTGTTTAACCACCGAAAAAGAAGGAAAACTGAGACATAGAAGCCATGAAGACCAGAAGTTGCAAACTTGCACTCTTCACTTTCCCCACCACAATCTTACATACAAAAATTACTATTCGTTCCGGGATCATTCCTTACAAAAGTTTTATATTTGGCTCTATCCCAAAGTTCACCCAGTTTTATATGAAAAATAAAATAAAACAAAAAACATATTAGTGACATGAAATCCTTCAGCAAAATGAATTAAAATCCCATACACACTAAAAATTTCGAAAAAATAAAGAAGAATTTAAAGGACACCTCTCAAAACCGCACAGAAGCCAAATTTTTCGAAGAAATTTTCGAAATCCAAACAGCTCTTACCAGTCGAGACCAGTGATGAGCACGCCCGCCCAGAGGGGAAGGGCTCCATTAGTGAGAATCTTAAGCGCAATTGCGCTGCCGATAACCTCTTGAATATCAGCCCCAATGAGAGCAATTTCCGCCATTACCCACAGTATGAGCCTCGACCACAGCGGGTACTCCTCCCTGCAAAGCTCCGCAAGATGGCACCCCGTCGCCACACCCACTCTCACAGCGAGCAGCTGGATTATCAAACCCATGCCCGTCGCCCACATCAGAATCCATAGCAAGGAGTACCCCGCAACCGCCCCTGCCTGCAAACAACGAAAATTTTAAGAAGTGACAAATTTCAAGAAGCTTGGCGAATCTTCAGATATATACCGCCCCTGCCTACAAATAAATAAAATTTTAATAAATGACAAATTTCAAGAAAGCTTGAATATATATATTCTTTAAATTCATAATAATACATATTTTATAAATAAAATGAAGTTAATTTGCTCATTGAAATCGGAAATTTGGACATTCTTTAAATTCATAGTTATATAACATTCTATAAATAAAATGGAGCATAAATAAATTGTTCATGGAAATTAGAAATTTGGAGAACTGATCATTTAATTGTTCTAATAAAAGCGACGATAAATAATTTGTTCATGGAAATTAGAAATTTGGCTAGCTATTCAGCTTTATTTTATTATGGATAAAATGGACCAAAAATAATTTGTTAACGGAAATTGGAAATTTGGACAACTGTTCGTTTTAATTTGGCAAATTTCTTTACAAACAAGAAAACTAGCCCCTAAAATTTTCTTTAGAAAACAAGAAAACTAGCCCCTCAAGGTTTTCCCTGCCTGCAAATCCCCCTCGAGATTCCCGGGATCGAGAAACGCTATGCTCATGAGAAATCCAGGCCCCGCGAACAGCCATAGCTTCCGCCATGAAAACGGAGGCACGTAACCCTCGTCTTCTCCGTTCGGATCGTCTATGTTAACAGCAATTTTCTCGCTGCTCTCGTAAGCTCGTTCCTCTCCATCGATTTCCAACCGCTGAGCTATTGACTTCCTCGACTCATCCAGCAGCAGCAGCAGAGAGCCATCGTCCAGCGATTTAGTCGCCATAGCTAACTTTAGCCGAAGTAAATTAAAAGACCATGCCGACATTTATAGCGTGAGAATTCGACAATCGTCACCGCCATTAAAGCAGAGGTTGCTTGCAGTCGCCAAAGCTGAGATCCGATGCTTGTGCACATCATTGTCTGAAAAAAAAAATGCAATCAGTGGCCTCTGAGTTCGAACCCGCGGTAAAGGTTGCCCCACTACGCCTCGTCATCTTACACGTGTCCTCCTCCGCCGCCAGCAGCGACTTCTTCCCCACCGCGGCATTTTATCAGACGTGGCATCTCGGGGGGCGCATTCTATAATGTCGACGTGGACGTTTCGCAAGTTTATTATCTCCGGCGAATGGGAGGTAGGGTGTCGACATGGGAAGAGAATGGAAGGTGAGACTGTCAAGTTGTCGTTTTCCGCGAATTGCAAAATATAAAAAAAAAAAAAACTCCACACATCCAAGTTGTCCTCGTCATCATTCAACTTCTTCAAACTCTTTTTTGGTTTTTTTTTAAATTTTGTTCTTTTAATCCATTTTTCATTGTCGTTTTCCGCGAATTGCAAAATATAAAAAAAAAAAAATTCCACACATCCAAGTTGTCCTCGTCATCATTCAACTTCTTCAAACTGTTTTTTGGTTTTTTCTTAAATTTTGTTCTTTTAATCCATTTTTCATCCTCTCATATTACGTGGCATAAATAAATCTCTTGTTATTGTTTTATTCAAATTTTGTGGTGGGGATAAATTTAGTAAATGTGGATATGACTTCTAATATACTATTTCATACAAAAATATAAAAACTCGTATAAAGTATTAAAAAATATAAAAACTCTTATAAAGTATTAAAAATAGAAGTAGGTGACCATAGTGGTTAATTTAAATAGTCAACATTAATTGTTACATTGATGTTAAAGTTTCCATATACATATTAAGTTGTATTGCCAAGTTGATGTTATAGTGTTTATACATTCTAACATTATTGTTATGTGAAAAATGATATTATAATAATTATAATAATCTATTTTTAAGGTCACAGCCAAGTCAACACACTAAATTGGTGTATGAGACCCTCGTGTATGAGACCCTTTTGTTTGTGGGACAAGGGACCCCCCTTCGCTCAGCGATTTGATTGGTAAAGTCTACGAAGGTATACATACCCTACCCCCCTCTGGATTTGAACCTGTGACCTCTTAAGAGGAAACACATGTTCTTAACCATTAGGTCCACTCAAGCTGTATAATAATAATCTATTTTTAAGGTCACGGCCAAGCTAGCACACCAAATTGGTGTATGAGACCCCCTTGTTTGTGGGACAAGAGACCCCCCTCCGCGCAACGATTTGATTGGTAAAGTCTACGAAGGTATACATCTAATATATAAATTTCTTATGATGTTAATATATAATTAATTATAGTTGTTTAGACAACGCCTTAACTAGATTTATCTATTTTTAAATATCTTAAATATATTTAATTATTAGTATATTTTGTTTTTGGATTGTTATTGTTGACTTATTATAATTTTTTAGTGTAAACTTGGAAATTTGTATTATATAAAGGCTACCCAAGGGGAGCAAATTACATATTGAGGCGAGAAATAATCCCATAGTGGGAGAAGTTCCAGACCTGAGACCAGTTTGAGCTGGACTTGAGAGTTGCATTGAGATACATGAAATATACAGCTATTCCAGTCCAAAATTCTAATAGTATAGATCCTATAAAAAAAACCTAAACAAAACCAAAAATTGAAGCACGTGTAGACTAAATCTTAAGGAGGGAACATGTTATGTCCATCAACATCCCCCATTTCAATGTCCTCTTCCTACTGAACTAGAACATTGAGGTATGGGAACTCTGGAGGTCTGGGGTGTCCCTAAAAGGCTGGTTCGAGTTGAATTTTCTCTAGTTGGCTTCTAAGGGCGCCCACCTCATCATTCAAGGATTGGAAAGACTGCTTATGATTTACATTTAATTCAAGCATTGCCAGTACTCAAGAGGCAAGGGTACCCACTTTGCTTTGGATGGTTATGACCATCGAACGAAGGTCATCCAATTCTTGTTGGAGCTAGAGCACTCTAGATTTGATTCCTCGTCTTCTCCAAGACATGTTGATATCTATACTCACTCGATTCCGCCACCTTGCAAAGAGTTGAATGATAGAATGCCTAAAAAATGAGCTACAATTGTATTTGTATGTGTTTGTTACCTGAATTAGAGGGAGATACAAACCTCCTCATTAACTGAAAATATCCATATATACGCCTATCTTTTCCCAATCTGGAGAAAAATGACCAGGTGCGTGGTTGTAGAGATGGCCGAGAGATTTTTGGGGCATAAGAGCATCCATCTCCTAATGTTGTTGTGTGCGAACGAGTGTGAAGAAGATTGCTAATGGGAGGAGTAGAAAGGGGATCATGGAAGAAGGGCCTATGGCAAGACGAGAGGGAAGCCATGTGGTTCCAAAAAAGAGGGCCAAGGAATGAAGCAAGGGCCTTTTTACCCAAAGGTTAGGGTCATATGTTGAGACTGTTAAAATTTTGGTATTCTCATTTAACCATACGCAATGTCACATCATTGTCACCCAACCATAGGCACTTACACATGCCACCCCCGAACACAGTAACATTTTCTTAGACAGATTCTGGCAAGTCCACTAGAACCAATAGATAAACCTTAACCAGAAATACCAACACTGTTGCGACAATAGCACAATATCAAGAGAGTGACCTCTACCTATAGAAGTGTACCTTTACCAAGAGAAGTGCACAAGAGAGCTGCTAGAGAGACTGAGATTACACCACGACAATTTTTCCACTACCCTCTCTAGACTTGTGCCTCCTTCTGCTACAATTGTTGCTCTTTAAACTTGTGCACTAGTTGAGTGAGTGAGTGTGTGTGTAAATGAGGAGCGCATAGCCTCTATTTAAACTAGTCTTCCAAAGTGTCTTTTCATGTGGGGTCAACCTCACTTTCTAGAGTCTTTTATTTACTTTACTATTAATCTTCTTGGGTCGACTTCTCTTCTAGGGTATTCCACATTTGTTTAATGGTTCTCTTACTTCCGGAATATTCTACTCTAAGTACAAAGGTTATACTGGAGGTTAATACCTCTCGTAGCTACCAAAACATCAACACTCCCTCTTAGCTAGGGAGGTATTAACTATGATGTTCTTCATGTAACGGTCATAATCACATCCATCCATATGGCATGGGCAAGACTCGCATGGTCTTGCAGACCAGTCTACAGGTAGCATCACCATATCCACCCAGGTTATCTCATGATCAAACAGATCATGTCACAAGTATCACCACCATAGCCAAACAGGCTCTGTCATAGTCACACACAGACTATTTGATGAATTGATACATCACAGTCACCATCATAGCCATATACTGGCTCTGTCATTGTCACACATAAACTATTCGATGGTCATGTCACAATCATGCATCTAGGGCCTCATCAACACATGTAGCATCTCTATAGTGGGCACAACCTCGTCGTCCTCTTGAACCTTATGGGTCTCGGCGTCCTTTCAGACCTTATGTAATTACAGGATTTCATCTACTTCACTCAAAGCTAGGCAACTAGCCAATTCACATAGAACTATGCTACTACCCAATCCACACAGAGTCTGGGCGATTTTTCAGTTTGAGCCAGTTCACACACAGAACTGCGCTACTACACAATCCTTACGGAGTCTGGGTAACTATTCAGTTTGAGCCAGTTCACACACAGAACTGCGCTACTACCCAATCCATACAAAGTCTGGGCAACTGACGCGCCTGCAAATGACTACCCATTGCTGCCACACTTTGTAAGCTACTGCCCCAAGAATCACACATGTGACTCGTCACTCCCTCTTACGAGGGAAGCCCTTTTGAACCACGCCAAGCTTGTCCCTGAAGTACTCAAACTTTACCTTTGACAGAGGCTTGGTCAACACATTTGCTATCTGCTCATCTGTGCCAATATATTGGAGCTTCACAACTCCCTTTTGCATAAGATCTCAGATATAATGATACTTCATCTCGACGTGCTTCGACTTGTCATGAAACATAGGGTTCTCATACAGTTTTATACAACTTTGGTTGTCATAGAAAATACAAGTCACCTGCAACTCGATATCGAACATCCCTGCAAGCAACTTCTAAAGTCGCACAGCTTCGCTAGTAGCTGAACATGTTGTTATATATTCTGTCTCAGCCATACTAAGTGCCACACTAGTCTGCTTCCTGCTGAGCCACGAAATCATAGATGATCCTAAACTGAAACAACATCCTGATGTACTTTTCCGATACGTGACACTATCGGCCCAATTTGAATCAGCATAGCCTTGTAGTCTTATCTTACGATCTGAAACATATCGGAGTCCAAAGTCTGTTGTACCCTTCAGATACCTTAACATGTGTTTTGTCACAATCAAGTGAACATGTCTTGGTTCAACCATATACTGACTCAAAATGTTCACCGCAAAGCATATATCTAGCCTAGTGTTCGTCAAATACATCAACGAACCAATCATTTGCCTATACATGGTGACATCCATTGTCTCTGAAGAAGTATCACTCAATAATTTCAAGTTCGTCACCATCGATGTGGGCATGTATTTACAATCCAACATTTTGAATCTCTTCAGGATCTCAACCACATATTTTCCTTGGCACAAGAAAATCTCATTCGGTTTCTGCCACACCTCTAGACCCAAAAAATAATGCATCATACCTAGGAATTTCATCTCGAACTGTAATGCAAGCTTTCTCTTGCACTCAACGATGAGCTTCTCATCCCCTGTTAGAAACAGGTCATCCACATATAACAATAATATCATTAGTCCACTATCATCAACCTTATAGTAAAGGTTGGGATTTGCTTTACTCTTGGTAAAGCCCAAGCTCATCAAAAAATTGCCAATTCTATCATACCATGCCCTCGGTGCTTCTTTCAATTCATACAATACTTTCTTCAATATGCACACATGTATCTGCCTAACATGTGTCACGAATCCCTATGGCTACTCCACGTACACTTCCTCTTCCACTACGCCATTCAAAAAAGTTGTCTACACGTCCATTTGATGTACCTTCTATTTCATCACTGCAATTATTGCAAGTATAGCTCTAATCAAACTGTACCTCGCCACAAGAGCAAATGTCTCCTCATAATCTATTTCTTCTTTTTGGGAGAACCCACGAGCCATGAACCTTGCCTTTTACTTCTCAATACCGCCATATGTTGAATGTTTCATCTTGTAGATCCATTTGGAACTCACAACAGATTTCTCTTTCGGTCTCAGAACCACATTCCAAACATAATTCTTAACGATGGACTGGTATTCCTCAATCATGACATCCTTTCATACTTTCTTCCCTGCAACCTCTTCATAACAGGTAGGCTCAACATCAATGATATCACATAGCAATTCCATGTAGCTGGAATATGATCGAGGTCTCTTGCTTTCTCTGAAAGATCCATCTGGAGCACCATAATTCTTGGCATCCTAAATAATCTCACGAGCCCAAGCTGGTATTTTTTTCTTTGTATTCGTTTATGCAAGTCTTTGTGGTTCTGCCATGTCATGGTCCTTTGGACCATGCTCTTCTGGCACTACATCATTACCTATGTCTGTATCTGCAACTCTAGGAGCTTCAGGCTCCTCATCATGGATCTCATATGTATGATGTTGCCTCGATCTATTGAAGGCTACATCCTCATTGAAGGTAACATCTCTGCTAATATCGATATGTTTGTAACCAAGGATGTAGACTCTATATGCCTTCAATGTCTCACTATATCCAACAAATATGCCCTTATTGCCTGAAGGATCCAACTTTGATCTCTTATCTTTGGGAACATGCACATACATTGGACAGCCAAATACCCTCGGGTCGCTGACCTTTGGCTTTTCTCTTGAAAGCATTTCTTCTGGTATTTTGTTCCCAAGTACATGGTGAGGACTTTTGTTCTGCACATATACAACGGTCTGAGTTGCTTCTGCCCATAGATGCATAGGTAAGTCTTGATCATGAATCTTATCTTTTATTGCTTCCATGATCGTTCGGTTCTTTCTTTCTGCTACCCCACTCTGCTGAGGATTGTAGGGAGAAGTGAGCTCCCTCTTAATCCCAACTTATCTGCAGAATGATTTGAAGTCATCTGATGTGAACTCTCCTCCATTATCTGCTAAGTGAAGTGGTTGTCATTGGTCCACACATGTCTAAATACAGGATGTCCTAAACTCCTTTGGCTTTGTTGTCACTGCTTGGGAACAAGCTCTTCCTAATGGTCAGTTTGCTCCATGTCTCAAATTGGAGGCTATTTAATATGTTGCCTTATGCAACTGTCACTATAGCTCCCTCTCAGAGCTGTCATTGGTGACCTGCTTTCGTGGTAACCTTCTAGGAACACATACATCTCCATGGTAACCTCCATGAAATTTGTAAGATAACTTGCCCAAGACAAGAGCAACATGAGCAAAAGTATTTCCAATATAATAGCATTTTCATAAGTACATATCTATGGTAACAAGAATAAAGGTCAATTTCATGGTAATCATCATAGTATTACCAAGGTGACCTGCCTGGAAGCAAAACAAGAAATATCTCCCATAGGAGATGTTAGTTCATCTTGCAAACAAGTACAATAAGCATGTATATCAATAGTAATCACATGCTACCGAGTATTCATTGTACCTAGCAGTAATAAAACCTTTCAATTATCAAACTTGATGTGCAAATTGGAAACTTATCAATTTAATCAATCAAACCTGGAACCTGGAGTCTTATCTCCAAGAATGAGTGTTGTTGCTTTTCTTTCGAGTCTCCTTCACTCAAGATGACAAATATTTTTTCCAACCTATCCCCTTTACTAAGACAATATGTTTTATTAACAAAAATATGAGTTAGGGAATATAATGCAAATAAAATCTAAAATCTCAACCTTAATCAATATAATACTTTGACTAAAGTCATCTTATAACTTTAACTTTGACCAGAGGTTTAACTTCATCCTGTCTGACTCAAAAAATCAACCTTGATGTTTTTGCTGACTAGGGGCACCAGAAAGTATGCAAGACTAGGGCGCACTAGGACAACTAAGAATTAGGCCCAACGCTTCACTAAAAGTTCCCAACGAATTCGTTGTCGCTACAAAACCAGAAACCCTAGTTGGAACTGTTGGAAGAATAACTGGTGAGCTGATCTAGGGCAATAATAATTTCAGCATCTTTTAATAAGTTGCTCAACGAGCTACTGGGACTAGAGGAACTACAAATGGCACTGCAATTAGCATTGCAACTTCTTTTTCAATGAATCCTTCTAGATGTCAGATGCCTTGACCTAAGGTTTTATGGGGAAACCCTAATTTTTCAATTCAGAATTTTGGAGATCTAATATGGGGGAAAGATGCACCCTTCTTAGGCGAGCTTCTTGATGGATTTTGTAATTGCTCAATGAGCTTGACAATAAGGAAAACTGATGATCTTCCTTCCAGTGGTTAGACTGTTCTGAAGGAAACCTCACTCTGATACCATGTTAAAATTTTGGTATGCTCGTTTAACCATAGACAATGTCACATCATTGTCACCCAACCATAGGCACTTACACATGTCACCCCTGAGTACAATAACCTTTTCTTAGATAGATCATGGAAAGTCCACTAGAATCAATAGATAAACCCAAACCAAAAATACCAATACTGCTACGACAACAACACAATATCAAGAGAGCATACCTCTACCAATAGAAGCATACCTTTACCAAGAGAAGTGCACAAGAGAGCTACCAGAAAGACTAAGATTACACCATGACAAGTGTTGCACTACCCTATCCAGACTTACGCATCCTTTTGTTGCAATTGTTGCTCCTTAAACTTATGCACTAGTTGAGTGAGTGAGTGTGTGTGTAAATGAGGAGCGCCTAGCCTCTATTTATACTAGTCTGCCAAGGTGTCTTTTCATGTGGGGTCGACCTCACTTTTTGGGGCCTTCTATTTACTTTACTATTAATCTTCTTGGGCCGACTTCTCTTCTAGGGTATTCCACATCCGTTTAATGGTTCTCTTGCTTCCATAATATTCTACTCTAAGTACAAAGGTTATACTGGAGGTTAATACCTCCCGCAGCTACCAAAACATCAACAAAGACCATAGGGAAGGGATAAGGGGTAGGATTGTGATTGGTTGTTCCATCAATGTTTAGAGAACCAACTTCTCCATTGACTGATGTTGGCCAATTTATCAAGGAGGGAGTTGAGGTCTCACCTGATATGCCATAGGTAAACTTGACTGAAATCCTGAATGATTCCATGAATGCGAAGAAAAATTGATCTGAGACTCACATCAGTGGGAAGGGAGGAGATTTTTAAGTGTTTGGTTGTGTTTTTTGAGTCACCCACAACAGATAGGACTCCCATGTTTTTGGATCTAGCTATGAGCAAGTATTGAAGGAGAGCATATGCTTCAGCTTGATTATTAGTAGCCACTCCTATATTCCATGAGTAGGTAGTCTCAATTTTTCCTCTAAGGTCATAAAGTGCCCCTCCCGCACCTATGGCCTCGGCGTTTCCTTTGGAGGCACCATCAAAGTAGAGAGAATAGTGGGATCATCCCTTTAGCCATTGAGAGAAGTTCACAATTGAGAGATGAAGTTGGCAGGTTGATATAGAGCGGGCTGGGAGAGGAGCATAAGTAATAATGAGAAACCTTTCCATCCAACTTATTTCCTAGTAATCCAAAGCATCAAGCTAAGTTGTTCTCGGGCCCCTTTAATTAAAATGTTCCAGGAGGAGGCCAATGGATTTGGCTGCCTCCGATTCCGGAGAAGATTTTTGGCCCTGAAATATTCTTTCATTCTTGGCCAGCCATATTTTCCAACAGACAAAAAAAGGAAGGGTTGAACAAATTCATTTGAAGATAGGCTTGCCATGGAAGGAGTCGAGATACGCCTGAGGCCAATGGAAGAGAATATGTTCAATTGAAGAGGGACATTGAGTATGAAAGGTGAAGTCTTACAAAATTGTTCTCCTAATAGCCTTGGAGAAGGAGAAATTTAAAAAAACGAGGAGAAGAGTCCAAATCATCAAGACAAAGTACGCACTTGGAAGGGCCTTGGATGCCCCTTTTATCCAAATTTTCACCGATAAGCACTTTTTGATGCATAAGAGTCTAGTTAAAATCACTTTTCTTAGGGAGGTTATGAGGGTTCCAGATTCCATGCCACTTATTAGATCTTGGAGGGAGCCCCAAATTTTGGAGTTCAAGTTGGTACCCTTACTTTACTGAGTATATAGCTTTTCCCCACCCTCTATTATCCTTTGAATTCAAGTGAAGGGGGGTGCAACCATGTAGCTTGAGGAGGAGGATATTCAAGAGGGGTTGAAGAGGGGAAGGAAGATCCCCCAACTTCCAACCTATCCATCTACCCGATTGCTCATCCCAGAGAGAGATGTCGAAGAGAGTGAGCTTATTTTGAGTATCCAACCAATTTTTCAAAGGTGAGAGGTGCTGAAAAGACTCCAAGGGAGGTTGTCCCATGATATTGTCTTGCTAGATTTTTATTTTCTTCCCATTGCCAAGGGTCCAAGTAAGGTTGGGGGAGAGGAGGGGGAGGGAGGCTTTGAGGAAACACCAAATTTGAGAGCAGGCCGAGGGAGGAGAGGGATTCTCAAGGCATCTCAAGCGAGGGCCTAGAAAATATTTGTGATTTAGAACATATTTCCACAATTCTTTTCATCCATAAATCATCCTCCAAATAAGTTTTGCTCCAATGGATTTATTCATGATAAAAGGGTCTCGAATTCTGAGCCCTCCATGAGTTTTAGGGACCCAACCAACATTCCAGTTGACCAGGTGAAAACATTTGAAGTTGGATTTACCTCCTTGCCAGAGGAATCTTCAAAGCTCCTGGGAAAAAGCATGGCAAAAGGAAGTGAGGGCTAACAACATAGAAAATTGGTAGATGGATAAGGCATTAAGAATAGATTTGATAAGCACAATCCTACCAAGTGGGTTTAACCAGTGAGCTCCTCATTGCGAGGATTTTCATTTGAGTTTGTCTAGGGTGAGTTGCTAAGAGGATGAGGGTAAAGTTCACAGGAATAAAGGGATTCTTAAGTATTTAAAGGACTGTCAGTTCTCATCATAAGGGAAGTTGAAGACACTAGCTATCGTTTTGGTTAAATTGGGGCTAGTATTCCAAGTACAGAGGAGGCTTTTGGAATTGTTTATAATGCCTCCTGAAGCTTTCATGAACATATCCAAAATCCTTTTGAACCTAAAGGCTAGGATGGTAGAGACAACACCTATGAGGAGAGTGTCATAAACAAATTGAGAGTGGTTTAGTCTCTTGGTGCCCCTTACAATTTTTATGTCCGGAATGGATCTTTCCCTTCTGGCATGTTATAAAGATCTGCTTAGCATCTCTGCCATGATAATATAAAGGATAGGAGAGAGAGGACACCCCTGGCGAAGTCCCCTTGAGGTTCGAAAGAAATGGGTAGGATGACCGTTAACAAGGGGGGCAATCCAGGGAGAGGAGAAGCATGCTAAAACCCAGTTTAGAAAGGAGGATTCGAAGCCGAATATTTTAAGAACCGCCAAAAGAAAAATATGCTTCACGCTATCAAAGGCATTGGCCATGTCAAGTTTTATTATCATTCCTTTTTCCTTTTTGATTTTGCTGGAGTGAGTGGCTTCTTGAACAAGGATAATATTATCAACGATTTGTCATTTTTCCACAAAACCTCCTTGATTTGGAGAAATGAGTCTTAACAAGAGAGGTTTGATTCTGTTAGCAATGACTTTAGAGATAATTTTGCAGGACATATTGCAGAGTGAAATAGGTCTAAATCAGTTGAAAGTGGGCGGGTTTAACTCTTTAAGAAAAAGGGCCAGAAAAGAAGAGTGGGTGTGGCCTCCCATGTGTGTTGATTTCTGAACATATTTGACCATGCAAACCAAATCAAATTTATTTATATTCCAGTAGAGTTTATAGAAACATGTCGAAAAACCATCAAGTCCTGGAACTTTGTCTGGTTTCATTTGTTGGATGCTAGTAAGGATTTTCGATTCTTTGATCGGTTCCGAGAGCTTATTTATTTTTTTAATAAAATTGGGAGAAATTTTTGTATTAAAAAAAGTTCATAGTAAAGCCACAAATAGAGTCTTTACAATGCCCAAAAAGTGCTTGTGTAACTTCAAAAACATGTTGTAACATAGTATTGGTTAACACTAGCTAGAGTTCCCGATTCTGACTCATAACAACTAAGTAATATGCTATACAGCCTATAGAAAGTCTTTTGTATCAAAATGTTAAAACATAGCATACAACTTAAGCATTTGTTGGGTTGGGTTCAGCTGATGCCCCTTTTGAAGATTATAGGGGCGAATTCAAGTAGGGTACATGTCTGGGAGGAGTCGATGAAGACACTACATCTGAAATGGTTGGGATTGAGACTGATAGAGCTGAAGATACTAGTCTAGAGCGCATCTCCACTACTTCAGATTGAATTACGTCCACCTCATCCCGTAGTTGTTGATACCCCTACCTTTGTTCAACAAGTAGGTCCATCATGGGTTGCCATTGGGTAGATGCATTATTTAAACGAATTTGGAGTAAATTCACTAAGTTTACTAGGGCCTCGTTCTCTTCTTCCTGGAGTTCCCTTTGCCATCTTGCTACTCTTGAATGTCTGTTTGCCATATTTTCAATTTTTCTTCCCTCCCACTATGATTTTGGAGAGTATTCTGCTTGAGAATTGCTAAAGGGTGCAGGAGACTTAGACTCTGAGTGCAAAGATACAAAGCCTAACTTTTTGCCTTCCGAATTCATATTGCTTACCCCCCTCGTGGTTGTCGTTAAATATCCATGTTTGTGTGTGAAGAGTCTCCACCTTTGACGATGATGGAACTCCAACATCCAAACTCTCCTCCGTGCCTTAATCTCATGCATGTGACACGACCAGTGTCATTCGTGACCATAATTTTAAGAAACGGATGTTGTAATTCTAGAGTGCACTGATGCCAATTGTGTACAATGATGTACAAGAGCCATACGAGAGACAGTTGAATTCACCTGCAAACATGACCTGGAGAGGGGGGACAAAGAGGAACGCATGTGTGCAATTACTTTAGAGGTCGAAGAGACATAGATGTATTGACCGAAAGGACCACTTTCCAATGTCCTACAATGCAACGTACTTGAATCTATCTTACCATGTGTCATGCCCACTATTATACTTAAGTTGGAGGCTGGTTGAGTTGGTTGGCGATTATGAATGGGCGCTGAGCTAGTTGTTGGGCTCTGATATTGCTCCAAAAAATGAGCTACATTCCTCGGCATGAACATGATCAAGGGATAAAGTGTTGAATGGCTTGTTCGTTGATTCTAAGTGTGCCTAGAGAGTCTCGAATGGCCAAATTGGCATGGGAGTCAGCCCTGACATTGTTGACCCGGAGTACACGATAACATTGAAGAGACTTGAAAGCTTCATCTTTTTCAAGACCTCTTACAATGATGTTTTTGAGCTTCATATGTTGAGGAGGAGAATGTTTCTTAACTTGGTTTACGATAACCCATGAATCTCCTATGATAGAAATATCATTGATTCCCTAGCTCTTAGCTAAACTTCGTCCTTTGAAGATTGTGTAGGCCTTTGCTTGACTGTTAGATGCTACACCCAGACTCCAAGAAAAGGTTAATCTTATTTGTCCCCTTGGGGAATAGATAACCTCACTCACTCCTGCCACCCCTAGGTTACCTTTCGAAGCTCCATCAAAACAGAGTATATGTTTATGATGATTGTTCTTCCAACTTTAAAATTTCTTTGGAGAAAGAAGGATCTTCCAGGAACAACTAGGAGGCTCTTGAGAGCTTCTTGGAGTAGTGCTTCTGCCAAGGGGCGAGAATTGGTCAAGCCATTTGACTTTTGCAGGAGTTAAGTGTTGCTATGTTACTAATTTTCAGTCCTTCTACTGAAAGAACTCTCGCATTAAACCCATATATTTCTTAGCCACCAATTCAGGAGGAGATTTGACTCCTAAGAAGATAACTCTATTTGTAGCCAACCAAATCTTCCAAGTTACAAATTTAGGGACTGCAAAAAATAATTCTTTTAGATTCGTCTTGTTGGTTAGAGACCCCTGGTAGAATGAGGGCCAATTGTTGAAAAGTTGGGAAGGAGAGGACAACCAATTGATCATGGGAGATAGACTAGACAACACCAAATCCTAGACAAATTTAGCATAAGGGCACTCTAGGAAAATATGGCAAAGTGTTTCTGCAGCCTGGCTGCATAGAGCACATCTAAACAGATCGTTAAAACCTCTCTTTTGCAGATTTTCTCCTGTGAGGATTTTTCCATGCGTTAATTTCCAACAGAAAATGTTGATATTGGGGAGACTATCTGAAGCCCATATTCTATTCCAAACCTTTGATTTAGGGGGGAGGGTTGAATGACCCAAAAGGGCTTCATAGCTAGGATGGACTAAGTAGGAACTAAAACCCCAACCTATGCAGTCTTTAGAGGACAAGTGTTGAGGGGCACAACCTTGTAAAGAAGAGCATATGGTCTGAAAGAGGGGAAGAAGATGAGGGGGGAGATTCACTAGAAGCCAACCACCCTAGGCACTGAAGGGATGCCATTTTGAGAGGTCAAAAAGGGAGTTTATGCCTTGTTCGAAGCACCAGAGAAAAAGAGGTTGTAATTCCCTATTATCTCGAAGGGTGGGTTTCCCATTATGTTATCTTCCCAAATGGAAATATGTTTTCCATTGCCAGGAATCAAAGTGACCCTACTTTGGAAAAACGTAAGGGAGGCCTTTAATAATTTCCAAATTGGTGATCTAGATTGATGAGGTGGGGTAGTGTCCAGACAATGAAGTCGGTCTCCTTCCAAATATTTTTGCACCAAAACCTTTTTCCACCTTTCTTGTTGATCTGTAACTAAACACCATAGAATTTTAGCCCCCAAGGAAACATTGGAAAGGGTTGGCCCTAAAATTCCCAAGCCACCACGACTTTTTGGCACTCTCACAATATTCTAGTTTACTAGATGCATTATTTTACTATTAGTCTTTCCTCCCTGCTAAAGGAATTTCCTTACTTCTTGTGTTATACATGATTTCACACTTGTTGGGGCCAAAAGAGAGGAGAATTGGAAGATAGGGAGAGTCGAGAGAACTGCCTTAATTAGCACCACCCTTCCAGCCGGATTAATCCATTGAGAACCCCAAAGGGTGAAATTGGATTTAATTTTATCTATTGGAAGTTTCCAAGCCGAACAAGAGAGGTTTTTTAGACAAATGGGGATGCCCAAATACTTAAAGGAAGTCTAGTTCTCCTATAAGGGAGTTGAAGAATGTTGGCAATACTTTGAGTGACTCTTGAGCTGATATTCCATACATAAATGTGGCTTTTATGTCTATTTATATTCCCACCTAAACCTCTCATAAACTCATCCAGGATTGCCTTAAATATTATTGCAAGGATGGAGGATGCCCCCCTAACAACATAGTATCATCTGCAAATTGTGAGTGATTAACTCTTTTTGCTCGGTTCATTATTTTGATACATGGGATACTTTTGTCTCTTCTTGCTTTCTCCAACATTCTACTCAAGGCTTCTTCCATCAAGATATAAAGCAGGGGGGATAGAGGGTAGCCTTGTATAAGTCCTCTTGAAAGCTTGAAGAATTATGTCGGTCTTCCATTAATCATTGGTGCAATCCATGGGGAGTTGATGCATGAGGAAATCTAGGCCAAAAGTTATGCTCCAAAGACAGACTAGGTGAGTACTGCAAAGAGGAAACTATGCCAAACCCCGTCAAAATCATTTGTCATGTCTAATTTAATCACCATCCCTCTTTCCTTCCCCCCCCCCTACTTGAATGAATTGTTTCTTGAACTATCAGGATGTTGTCCATCATTTGTCTTTTCTTCACAAATCCCCCTTGGTTTGGGGAGATGAGGGAAGGTAGGAAGGGTTTAATACAATTTGCTATGATTTTGTAAGAGACAATGCAAAGGGATATAGGCCATAAATGACTAAAGGAGGAGGGATTAGATTCTTTAGGTATAAGAGACAGGAAGGAAGAGTTTGTATTGCCGCCTATTCTTGTCGATTTTTGCACATATTGACTCATGCACATTAGGTATGCCTTTATGATATACCAACATAGGAGATAGAAATGTATTGAAAAACCATCTGGTCCTGGGGCTTTGTTCATATTCATGTGTTGGAGCACCTCTAATATTTCTTTTTCTGTAACTCTGTCGGATAGTTTGACATTGTCTTCAACACTGATAAGCCTTGGGATATGGATGAGGAAATTTTCTTAGGCCTCCAAATCCCCCTTTCCATCTTCCTTGTATAGATTCTCATAATGATTTTTAGTTCATTTCCAGAGCTGGTCTTGGCCTAAGATAAGAGAATCATCCTCTCCCTTGATCTCTAAAATCTTGTTTCTTTGTATCCTCACTTTGGCTTGACAATGGAAGAATTTTGTGTTCCTATCCCTGGCTTTAAGCCATAGACTGTGAGATTTGAGTCTTCAATCTGCTTCTTCTACCCTCGGGGATTTCTAGTGCTCCGGGAAAATGTTTTGCACTTCCATAAGCAGAGAAGAGGAAATAGGATCTACTTCCAATTTGACCCTGATCTCCTCCATTTTTTTAGTCAAATCTTGTATTTCCTTTCTCCCTTTGATTGCTTTAAGTTTGACCCATTCTCTCATGACCCTCTTAGTTTCTATTAAATTTTTCTCCCAAATAAAAAACGAGGATCCCTGGATCCAAGGCCTCCATGCTTCTTCAATTACCCCCAAAAAACAAGGATCTTCTTCCCAACGAGGGTTGAAGCAAAAGGGAATGGGGCCTAGGGGGATTGGAGGAGATAGTTCTAAGGTGATAAGGCGATGGTCAGAACCCTACAAAGGGAGGATTTGGGAGGAGGGGACAAATGATTCTTCCAATATACTGCTACTGATAAGGAACCGGTTGAGCCTAGTAGCAATGTGACCCAGGCCTTGTCTCTTATTGGACCAGGTAAAGAAACTAGTGGCGGGTACGATGCCCCTTAGATCATAAATGGCTAGGAGATCTTCCATGTTTTCCCTAGAGGCCTCTCTGACTATGGAGTCTCCATGTTTTTCAAAGTTATGCAAAGTAGTATTGAAATCCACAGCAAAGATAGAAAAAAGAAGGTATGATCCAATTTTGGAGAGAAAATAGGGAGTTCCAGCACAAATCTTTATCTTTATTGATGGAAAGAATGTAGATATTTAAAATGGATAAAATATTACATGTAGGGAGATGCAGAAGCGAGACCAACAACCAATTAGACTCACTTTCCCATTCTTCTAGCTGAAACATGTGGGGATTCCAGAGCGTGCAGAGCCTTCCAGAGGCCTCCTTTGAACTGATTGCCTTGCCTTGATTTGTCTGCCAAATAAAGGAGCTAGATTCAAGGACATACACATCCTTCATTTATGTTTTCTGGAGTAAGAGGACTTGCGTTTTTTCATATCAAATAATATTTTTCACCATTTCTTTTTTATTTTCACTTCCTAGTCCTCTATAATTCCAGGAAAATACCTTAATCATTTGGAATATTGTTTGGGGTTCCCACCTTTAGGGGGCGCCAAGCCACCTTGATTCCTCGTTCCTTTTTTGTATGCCCATCCAACGTACTTTGTCTTCCCATACTATTTCCCTTCATGTTATTGCTTCTCTGAGCTGGTTGTTCGATTTCCTCCCTAGTTTTTTGGTAGGTTGAGCATTTACGTTTCTTGAGTCCATTTCTTCTCCTGAGCTTTCCTCAATTTCACCCTCCTCTTCATCTGGTTGAGGGGCGATTTGATCAATGATTGGAGGGGTTGAGGTGTCTCCTACCATACCTGATGCCCCATTCTGAATGTGAGGAGTCTCTTGTTCTGGTTCTTCTTCTACCTCAGAGAGAATTTAGTACTGATTTTTGGTTGGTATGACATTCTTACTAGTGTCTTCCGAGGAGGTGGTGGGAGCCTCATGCGATTTTGGATTGGAGGGAGCTCCCTCTTGAGGAGGATATTTTTCAGACTGATGAGTCATCTTGGGATTCTGCTTCTTTCTTTTGGGTTGTTTCCATTTCTCGTGTGCCTCTTCTGCTGGCAGTTATGTGTGGGGGGGGGACTTTGGAAATCTCTTAGAAAAATGATTGTATTCATGATAAATGTTGCATTTAAAGGGTAATTGTTCAAAGTTCACTTCCTGTAAATAAGTCCAGTTATATAACTTAAGTTTGATGGCCTCTAGAAGGCCTTTTTCCAAGTCTACCTCCACACAAATCTTGGCATAATATTGTAAACCCTCTTTTGGCTTGGCTTTGTCAATATATTGCCCTAGAGAGTTTCCAATGGCCCTGAGGATCTCCTCATTCCAACAATGGAGTGGAAAAAAGGGAAGGTGGACCCAAACATGAATCGTCGACGGGTATCATTATCTAGATTAAATTTTGGAGTCCATATGTTCAGATAAATCCCATGACCCCCCATGAAGTAAGGGCCACTTTTGAAGATGAGATCTTGATCTTCCTTTTCTTCAAAGAGGAAGGCAAAGAAACCCCTGCCACAAAAACAATGAGACATTCTACCTTTTAAGTGGGGTTTCCAGTTCTTGTCTATCCATATGGAAAGTGATATCAGGGAAGGCCAAATCCCTGTGAACTAGCCTATCAGCTCATGCTCTGTGAACCTTAGAGCAAGGGATCATGATCCTACTTACACTGGAACCTCGGGAATTTCTTCCATCTTTTTCACAAATCGCGAATGGGAATGCTTCAATAGTTTGGGGAGGGAAGTAACTAGGGAGGCGAAGGTGTCGATGTCGGCAGTAAGTGGCAGAGGAAAGGGCGGGGGGGGATGACGAGCTCCCACCAGGGGAAGCCATGGAAGCCACAGAGGAAGGCGAACTAGGGTTTCCTTAGGGAGAGAGAATGCACGATATGAAATAAAGGTAATATTAACAACAATTCTCGGTTCTGAGAGATTATTGTTATATTGTTGGGAAATAATTTGGGGGATATGTTCCAACAACTCAACAATGTCTTCCTGATGAGATAGGGAAGCTCTATATACAAGTTTTTGAAGTGTTGGAAGGAAACTTCCTTGATCTGCGCAAAAGAGGAGTCCAACAACCTATCCTTTGTTACAATTTCTTTTACATTGTTCTTCCATAACTGGGCTCTGGCTTGCCTATGAAAAAAATTGGTGTTCCCATCTCCTACTTTTAACCACAGATTTCTAGATTTCATCCTACAATTTTCTTCTTCCACTCTCAGGGGCAGTTTGATACTGCTGGAAAGATTTATGTTCTTCTTGAAGCAGTTCCCCTGTGATAGTTTCCTTTTTCATCCTCTCCTAGAGAGATTTGACTTGTTTTAGGAGAGATTCAATTTGAAGAGTGGGGGATTTATAATTTTTTTTTACCCAATCCTTAATATTTTGCTTTGTTCTGTTCAACTTGTGTTCCCATATGTATATCGGAGAACCTGTTATCCAACAAGACCACATGGAAGAGATCACATTGAAGAAGGAAGATTCTTGCGCCCATAGAGGATTGAAGTGAAAAGGGATCAGTCCCAAATCCTCTAGCTCAGAGAGAATAAAGAAGATAGGCCTATGATCAGAGCCTTCCCAAGGGAGAATGGATGATGAGCAGGAAATATTTCCCTCAAGGTAAGAGTTACTAACCATAAATCTATTAAGACAAGCAACGATGAACCCCTGAACCCAGGCGCCGATTAGACCAAGTGTGCCTGCATTTCTTAGGTTTGATATCTGAAAATTCTAGGGAGGAGATCAAATCCTCAATATATACCCCTGATGGGTCATGGACTAGACTACCTCCCATTTTTTCCTTAGAATCGAGAATAGTGTTGAGGTCCCCATCAATAATGAAGTAAGGGGTCATGATTGAATTCTCCAAGGCAAGGATAGAGTCCCAACATTTAATTTTTTCATGATAATTGTTTGGCATGTAGACGTTGACCACTGAGAGAACCTCCCATGTTGTCGCATGTGAGATATTGACCCAAAGCCAATCAAGGGTGGACTGGTTTCTTTCTAAGTGGAAAATACGGGGGTTCTAGAGCGTACAGAACCCCCCCC
>JASDQU010585637.1:88534-102010 GCA_032191745.1 Picea mariana | reverse complement strand
GTCCTTGGAAGCATTGCCCCTTTCAGTTATAAGCAAGATTAGAAAAGTAATGTTTCATTTTCTTTGGAATGGCCTCTCGGCGAACCAACATTATCACTTATGTAGGTGGGAGGTCCTAGCCAAACCAAAGAAGTTGGGGGGCTGGGGTTTTTGTAACCTTGAGTTATTTAATACAACCTTAAATATTGTATCACTGTGGCGGGTTCTCAATGAGGACAATATCTGGCATCGACTTGTTATGGATAAATATATGTGAAACTTCTACCTCATCAACTGTCTCATAAAGTTGACTCTTTCTACTAGATCAACTTCGAGAGTTTGGTCCAGCTTGGTGCACACAACTCCCATTGTACTTCACTGGCTCAGTTGGCGTCCAGGAGCAGGCCACCTTATCTTGATTGGTAGAGATAGAATTCTCGGTTTGGGTGAAAGGTCTCTTCTCCAAATTAACATAGTAAATCATTTAAATCAGAATGAGATTTTTGTTCTCTCACAAGCAATGGTGTCAAGGAACCTAGTTACTGCAACGACTGTGTGGTTGAGTAACGGTGAATTGGGAATGACAAGGTTGATAGCAGTCGATTGGTCGATTTTTTTAAAGGATCTAAATGAAGTCGGTATCGCCCTTCATTCAAATTTGGATGACACGATGTTGTGGTCGGATGGAGATTGCAGTGGAGTACTCACAGTTAAAAATGTTTATGATGCCATCCTTTCCACACAGGAATTACCGGTGAAGTGTGGCTGGCAAAGACAGATTTGGAAGTGGCGCTTACCATTGAAGGTAATCCTATTTTTTTGGCTGGCCATTCATAAAAAAATACTTATCTGGGACATTTTACAGATGAAAGGATGGACTGGGCTGAGCTGTTGTTGTCTCTGTGGGAAAATGGCAGAAGATATTAATCATGTGTTCATTGAATGTCTATTTACCATATCCGTTTGGGACAATTGTGCCTATTTGCTTAATTTAAATTTCCAGTGGGGCAACCCTTCTCTAATGAAATGTATGAATTCTTGGGCTCAGAACAAGCAAGCTTCAAAAAGACTCCCGATCTTGACTTATTGGTTCATATGGAAAGAGCGAAACAAAACACGTTTTGATGATCTTTTTCCCTCAAACAGGGTAGTGGGCTTTAAGTTTATAGGGGCTCTCAATATTTTTATTCCAGCTCAAAATGCTCGGAGTTTAAGACAAAATTTGATCATGAGGAAAAGTGGTTTCGCATTAGCCTTTTTTGATGGCACTACCTTAGTAGGAGGCTCAATCTGTGGAGCAGGGGGAACTATTAAATGCACAAACTCACAAGTTTATCGATGGAATTTTAATTGTGGTCCAGGAACAAACACAAAAGCCGAGTTGTTAGGAGTGTGGGCTACGCTTATCATCACAAAACTGCTGGATATTCATTATATTCAGGTGTTGGGGGACTCCAAAGTGGTGATTGAGTGGCTTGAACAGAGAGGGAAACTCCAAGCAATCAACATTGAAGGGTGGAAGAGCAGAATTAAAGACTTGATCCCAACCTTCAAAGGCATTTCCTTTCATCATATTTTCAGAGAAGCAAACGGGGAGGCCGATTTTATGTCAAAGCAAGCCCTCTCGGCATCAAAAGGAAGGGTTCTTTATTTCACCTGGGATGGCGAGAACATTGATCCTGCTTTACAAGTGTATGTCTTTTAATTCCTTTGGGGGCTTCTATCCTTTGATTTCTCGGCTCATCAAGTTTTCCTTTTGGAATGGATCTAGGATTTCTCAAAGGGGCATAATTAATATTCAGAATCTGAACTCTTTGATGTAGGCAGTCGCATTGTATTGCATGTCCGGGTAACTTAGCTTTTCACCAAGCTTAAGGACTTTTCTAAAAGTCCTGTTTTGTCGATCATAATAGTTTTGTTTGTCTAATCCTGATTCTAGCTTCTATGAGGATGTTCAAAATTTTTTTATTATAATATAATTTTTGGGAGAATTTTCTTTTGAAAAAAAATTGTTGTCTAGATTATTATTTCTTGAAACACATGGTGTAACGTGTGGGTAAATGACATGATAGTGATTGTTTTGAATATTTTATGTGGTTTCATGAAATAATGGTGGTGTCCGTATGCACTCTATGCAATTTTTACATTATTAATTTGTCCTCCCGTCATCTTTTTTTCATAAATAATCCTCCGCCCTCTTTCCATCATAAATTAGTGAGCTTTATCATGCATGTGTTTTGGTTTTACTTTACTTTTGGAGTTTTATGTTATTTTTTATGTTATTACGTTTGATTTAAGAAAAGAGATATCTTATTATAAGTAATATTATGTAATCTCTATATTAACTTGAAGATTATGATGGTTTTGTCTAATTAAGTGATTTACTTATAGATATAAGGTAATCCATAAAAAGTAAACATATCATTCAAAGGAATTAGATTTTACTTTATTTTCAACAACCCAACAAGTAATACGACATTTATAATGCCCATTGATATGTCAAATATATGTGACATCATTTTCTTGGAATAATGTCTCTTTTTGCAATACACAACCATTGGGTAATAAAAGAACTTGGGATATTAAGGAGTAACTAGGGTCCATCATTTTTTGGTACCAATATATTTTATTCTAAAATAGATTTCTTGCGTAGTAAGTATGAGTTAAGGTACTCACAAGAGAGTAAGGATGTTATTGGATCAAAATGGAAGAATATGGTTAGTTGAATAAAGACAAACAAAAAGGTTTAAATGGGGATAAATCATGTTTATCTACAAGGCCATACAAGAGATTAGAGTGACCTCAATCAAGTCGTGTTAGAAATTTATTGGGGCATGATGTACATGATGGCCAGTTGCATCCAAGAATGAATAGGGTACCTCACATTGACAGTTAATTGATTAACATTGATGGAGTAGGTGTGAAGTTACATGATAGAGGAGGATAATCAATGGAAGTAGGAGTTGGCGAAGACTCTAGGTCATCTAGACTTCAAAATTTAATTAAGTCTCGGAAAGGTTGTAAGGTGGTGGATGTCGAGGCATAACCCTCATTCATTATTAGTACATTGGTTATGGTTAGGTCAACTTAGTGGAAGGTTACATCATGCTCACTTTATCTCCTATTTATAATAAATGAGATTCATTTATATAAGCATCTTGCCTTATGTATTGGATATATTGTAAAGGGAGGTTGCCCCATTGAAGTGGATTCTTATTCATTGACTCTTTATCATCCCAAAGGGGTAGAATTACTTCTTCTTCCTATTTTTATGCTATTTGGAGAAATTGGTACATAACATTTGGTTTCAAAGCATACAATCCTTAGTTGACTCCTTCAAAATGAGTCATGCTACCATTTTTTCTATAACTTTTTTTGGAGATGTTTCAAACTGTGAAATTTTCAGTTTGCTAAGGAGAGTCAATGAAGTACATATGGTAAAAATTTTAGATTTTCATTTGCTACACTTTTCAAATTACAACTTGTGGAAGTTATGGTTTTTGACTAGTCCTAAAACTAGTCTCGAACATGTGTTCCTCGTAAAATAGTCATATTTGATCCCAGAAATATCCAAATTGAGATCCACCAATTTCATTGGAAAGAGTACTAATTATAGTGTTTCAAGTCCCAATTTCAGAATCAAATCAGAAAAATTGGATAAGTGGGGGATCATACAAGTTCGCTCTTTTGCAAGGGCCAAAATAAGAAAGTTTTGGGGAAGTTACCATAACTTTATGTTAGTGCATCAGAAGTTAATCAAACCTATGGCATTATAGAAAAAACATCTCAAGATACTACAGGTCGAAATTTTAGACTCAAAGGGGTCGAAATTGTAGATATACATCAACATAAAGGTCAACTAGTAGGACATATCCAAATTAGGGTTTTAAAGGGTATGTTATCATGAAATTAGCATAACTTTTGATTGGAAGATTTGTTTTGGGTGGTTCAAAAAGTGTGGTAAAGTTAAAATACAAAATAAATATAGATAAATATCATTGTTGGCCCACATGGAAAAGGGTGGTGCAAAAAATTATACACCAATTAAACCTCCAAAGAGCTCAACCATGACTCAAGAAGAAAGTGAAGACATGCATAACTAGTTGTCCAATTCAGAGAACCAATTTAAGGAAATAAGTGATAGATCAATGACAAATGTTGATTTTGTAAACTCACAAAGACAAATAGAACAAAAGATGGATCAAAATATGGATCAAAAGATGGAATAGAAGGAACATAAGATGTCGACTAGGCTCATACAAACCCTAGATGAGTGGCTCTCTAAAAGTGATAATGTGACTAAAGGAAATCATGACAATAAAGGTAGCATTTGTGTTGAAAAACCTTCCATTAATAATCTTATGCAAAAGTATTCAACTCTAATATTAGAGCTAATCATGGATGGGTTCCTAAGGGTATCCACTTTCCCAAGGTTGAATTAAAGAAATTTGATGGAATAGATGTCTTTAATACATGGGTGAACCAAATAAAGAAATGTTTTAAATTGCATAATATTATTGATGATAAGCAAAGGATTTCTTGTAACATACCCAACCACCCACAGGCCGGGGCATGCTACCTTCAAGCCCGCCCTTGGGCTTCTTTCTCTTACAGATACCTTTTAAAATTTAAGGATGCATAAAAGAAAAGACTTTAACGACATGCACAACAATAACCAACAAGCATGCATAGTCTAAAGATTCAATTAAACGATAATTAAATATACACCGCGGAAATACATTCATATACATGTAAATGATACCATAACAGAGAGCACTTATCTTTATGAAAGATGACACCAACTAGTTGCAGACCAAGGATGTTCCACCCAACCGTAGACACCACTACTCCAATATCAACAGCAGTGTCACCCCCGAGCCAGGGCTATGAATCCACAAGGACGATTCCAGAGTGTACTTGGCTTTCCAAACCAGTCAGCACCCAAGCTCTCATAGGCTTCCCATCTCACACAGCAATCCAAGTACCCATCTCTCTTCTACCCAGCTTGCACCACCCGAGAGAACGAACCTCCACCCTTCTCTACCACGAAGTCCCTCAAGCAGTCCTTCTCCTTATTCGGGCTCCAGCGCAACTGGTCCAGAATCTCAATGCTGGAACTCTCATGACTTGCAGTTGTGAGCAACACTGGACACAGGCCAACACATCTCAGACATGTAGCCTCAGGTCACGGTTGGATGACACCAGCGACCACTACAACCAACTACACCATGGCTAATCTTCAACAGTTTGGCTCCCTTTCCCCAAGCCAAGATGCAGATGATGGATGGATTAATGAATGGGTAAGTGCGTGCATGAAAGTGCGTGAGGGATAGAATAGTGTGAATGCAGAATTGAAGGAGAAAATGAGCCAACGACCAANAAGAACCTCCTGGCCTTCCCCAAGAAGATCACGTAACCGATCCCCTCCCTTAGACAAAAAGGGGTAATTAGAATAGGAATAAACACTTAGCCCCTCAAGCCCCCTCTCTTGTGGAATCATAGCCCCCTATAACTCTAGTCCTTGTCCGTCTAGAAGCCAATCGTGTATTTATTATTAATAATGATAAAAAAACATTACATGTCTTGGGCATGTTGGCCTTTTTAATAATTGTTTGGGTACTCTGGCCTCTCAGCATTGTAACAATACATTATTTAAAATGGGGTTCAAAACCTGGGATGTTACATCCCCTCCCCCTTATTTTGGCACTGTGCTCAATGCATATACAAAATAGAGATCAAAATCTCAAATTTATTCAAAAGGTTGCAGGTACTCTGCCTACATGGCATCTTTATGCTCTTAGGTAGCATCTTCAGGACTGTAGCAGGTTCACTGAACTTTTATCGGCTCTATAACTCGATTCCGGAGCATTTTGACTTTTCTGTCCAATACCCGCACTGGTTGAACCTAAAAATATCCCTCTGTCTCTTCCTGAATCAGATGTCAATCAATAACATGGTTAGGTTCATGTACATATTTCTTTAGTAAAGAGACATGAAATACATTATGCACATTCATGGAAGCAGGCAATCCAAGCATGTATGCAACTGGCCCTATTCTGTCCAATATTTCAAATGGACCACATAATATGGCTGCCAGCTTTGTACAACTACCCAATTTCAAAGAGATTTTCTTGGGCTTCACTTTCAAAAGTACATGCTCCGCTACTTTAAACTCTCTAGCTGTCTTGTTCTTGTCTGCAAAAACTTTTTGTCTATTCTAAGCTGCCTTTAAATTCTGCTTGATCTTGACCGCCTGGTCTTCCATGTCCTTGAGCAACTCTGGCCCAAGTACCACTCTATCTGTTGGGTTGTCCCAACTTACTAGAGTATCGCATTTCCTACCATACAAGGCTTCAAATGGGCTCATTCTCAATGAAGCTTGATACCCATTATTATATGCAAACTCAACCAAGTGTAAGTAATCTTCCCACTTAGATGGCTTATCCATCACATACATTCTCAACATGTCTTCAATTATTTGATTGACTCTCTCTGTTTTCCCATCTATCTGGGGATGATATGTTGTGCTAAAGTTTAGATTTGTGCCAAATCCTTTAGACAATTCCCTCCAGAAATTGAGGTAAACTTTGTATCTCTCTCCGAGACAATTGTCCTAGATATCCCATGCAACCTAGAAATTTCCTTCGTGAAAATTTATGCAATATTAGTCGTTGTATGTGTTGTCTTCATAGGCACAAAATGAGCGGCCTTTGTTAATTTGTCAACCACCACCATGATTGAATCATGTTGCTTACTCGTTATGGGTAATCCTGTGATGAAATCCATGGTGATCACTTCCCATTTCTTCTCTAGGATTGGCAATGGCTGCAGTAAACCCACTGGGTGCCTATGCTCATCCTTCACCTTATGACATTCAATACATCGAGCAATGAAATCAACAACATCCTTCTTCATTCCCAACCAAAAGAACTCACTTCTTAATGTTGTAATTGTTTTCTGGTAACCAGGATGTCCAACATAAGGAACATCATGCATTTCCTTCAGCACCAAATTCCTCAGTTCTCCAGAACTAGGAACATAGGTTCTATTTTTATGCATGAGTTGTCTGTCTTCCTTTATCTCATACTCCTTTATTTTCTATTGTACATCTCCTTGTTGTAAGTTTTTCTTTACCTGTAGATAATGCTGGTCTGTAACAAGACCATCTAAAATTCTACTCTTCAAGTCTGACTAATGCATACTGACAGCAGTAGCATGCATGAGATGTGCTCTTCTTCTAAGTGCCTTAGCAACTTTATTCTCCTTTCCCTTGATATGCTTGATATCAAAGTCATATTCACTTAAAAATTCCAGCCATCTTGTTTGCCTGGAATTCAAGGTCAGTTGTTCAAAAAGATACTTCGGGCCAATGTGGTTTATCCTTAATTCGAATTTCTTCCCCATGAGATAATGCCTCCACATCCTCAAGGCGTGAACAATGGCAGCAAGTTCCAAGTAATGTGTGGCATAATTCCTCTCATGTTCCTTAAGCTTTATGGACTCATATCCAATGACATGTCCATTTTGCGTGAGGACTCCACCAAGTCCTTCCTTACATGCATCTGTACATGCCACAAAACTTTCATTTGGGTCAGCAATCTTTAACATAGGTGCACTAGTAAGTAATTCCTTCAACAAATTAAAATTGTTTTTGCACTTGAGTGTCCATTTAAATTTAGTTCTCTTATTTTACAAAGAAGTGATGGGATGAGCAATCTTAGAGAACCCTACTATGAAACTTTTGTAGTAGCCAGCTAATCCCATAAAAGATCCGACGTCTAACACATTTATGGGTGTTGGCCATCCTCTAATGGCTTCGATATTCTCTGGATCTACTGCTATGACCTGTTCTGAAATAATGTGTCCCAAGTAATGGATCTGCTTTTGATAAAAATAACACTTACTCAACTTGGCATACAATTGATGTTCTCTCGATACTTGCAATACTAGTCTTAAGTGATGTTCATGCTCCTCTTTAGACTTAGAATAGATAAGTATGTCATCCAGGAATACTATGACAAACTTATCCAAATAATTCCTGAATATGTCATTCATTAAGCACATGAAGACAGTTGGTGCATTGGTCAGTCCAAAAGGCACCACTACAAATTCATAATGCCCATAATTGGTCCTAAAAGATGTCTTATGAATGTCTTCTTCCTTGATTCTTACCTGATGGTATCCTGTCGTCGGGTCAATTTTTGAAAATATCTTTTCTTATCTTAACTGATCAAAGAGGTCATCAATTCGGGGTAGAGGATACTTGTTATTTATAGTGTACTTTTTCAGCTGTCGGAAGTCAATACATAGCCTCAAGGTTCCATCTTTCTTTTTGACAAAAAGTATTGGTGCTCCCCAAGGTGAAACACTTGGACGTATGTACCCTTTCTTGAACAATTCCTCCAACTGCATTTGTAATCCTTTTAACTCTGGTGTGCTCATTCTGTAAGGTGTTTTTGACACCGGGGCAACTCCTGGCACTAAATCAATTGAGAAATCTATCTCCCTTCTTGGTGGCAATCCGGGTATTTCTTGGAATACATCTTCAAATTTCTGTAGTACCGATAAATTTTCAAGGCTTGGCCCCTTTGTATTTTCTGACTCTTCCACATGAGCTGCATACAATTGACATCCTTTCCTAAAACATCTTTATAGTTGTAAGGCTAAAATATCCCTTATAGAGACGAGTCTTGGAACTCCTTTCACAGTGCTTTGTTTTCCATTTCCATCAAGACATGTAAATGTCTTGTTATGACAATCTAGGACAACATGATGCTTGTCCAACCAATCCATTCCAACCAGAATATTAGAATACCCCAATGGTATGATATTTAGATCAATACTAGTATTCACGCCATTAAGACTTATGGAACAACTTCTAACCATATTATGGATTCTTCTTTTGGTCCCAGTGGCTAACTGAACCAAACTTGCTTTTCCAAGATTACTTTTCTCCAAATGTAATCTATCCACTATCTTAGGATCAATGTAGCAATGACTTGCTCTTGAATCAATCAAAATAGCAATAGGTTGATTTATGATATTACCTTCCACCTCGATCATATTGGACTGGTACTCTGCTTGTCGATCATCTAAAGATGCATAGATTCTTCCCATATCTTCGACTATTGTAGCCTCTTGAATGTTGTGCACAGTGTTCACTCTGTCCTTTCTGTGTGGGCAATCCTTGTACAAGTGATCTTTCTTTCATCCCCAACATTGGATTGGTGGTCTTCCCCTTTTTCCCAAGGAATCTTGTTTCTTGAAATCTCCCTTAGCATACTGATCTTGATGATTTCTATTAGGCTCATTCCTATTGAAGGGAGGTTTGACTCCTTTCCTCCTCTAACCGGACTTCACATTTTTCTTGTCCTTCCAAGATTTTTGTAGGGATTCTCTTCTCTGGCCTTGCTCATACAGGTGTTTAGCCTTCCTGATGGCTTCAGTCAAGGTCTTGGGCTCATCATACTTGATCTTTTTCTTATAAAAGGCTTGCAGTCCACTTAGAAATATTTGTATTTTCACTTTATCATCACCAATGAACCTGTCATACTTTAACAATCCCAAGAACTTCTTCTCGTACTCTACCATAGTCATGCTTCCCAACCTGAGTTCAAAGAAATTATGCATTTTCTTGTCATAGAAATGCTATGAGAGGTACTCCTTCTGGAAGTACTTCTTGAACTGCTTCCAAGTGATCCCACTTTCATTAACATGTTCCACTTGCTTCAGTTGGTCCCACCACATTGCAGCTTTCTTGTGTAAATGGTAGGTGGAAATCCTGGCTTCCAGATTGGATGAATAGTTATGCAACTGAAAATATCTCCCGATCCCAAGAAACCATTCTTCAGCATCATCTTCCCTTTCTCTTTCACCATCGAAGGAAGGTGGCTTGAGCTTCCTCAGCTCTCCTTGCAAACTATCTACCTCTTGTTTCCTTCTTTGGTTTCTAACAGGAGACACATCTAGACTGCTTATGAGATCTTCCGATGAATAAAACCTTCTTTCTGAGTAAGGAGGTGAGTGGTGTCCGTGAGCTCTGCTAGCACTTCTGGAATAACCAACTCTTCCACGATCATCCCTTCTTTCATGGCACCTGCCTTATTCCTCTTGTTTTGAGTTTGATCCCTTATTCGTTTGTCTCTGCAACTAATTTAAGCTTTGCAACACTCGAGCATTTATCTGACTTTTCTCTCTCATCAGTCTCTCATTGTATGATATGTAGCTCTGCACTTCCATCTTCAGGCTTCTTACCGTTTCTATTAATGTTTCTTGCTCTCCTTTTTCCCTTGCGTCCATTGGATTTTGTCTCTGCATTACCAATTCTGGTATCTTGGCCTTAGACCTCCTTATCATGACTGGAGGCTCCCTCGCCTTCTTCCATCTCCTCAATACGCATCCTAAGTTGATGTGTTTAGACCCCTTAATTCTGCAAAATGTGCAAGCGACCATTTTGTTAGAATTATGCATATGATAAACAAAATTGTCAAACCATGCTACATGTCTCTTTCTTTTTTTGTTCATGGGGATCATATCCCCATTCTTCGAAAATAACAGTGTCCTGTTATCCTTGACAACCACAGAATCCCATCCTGCGCAAGCACTTCCTTCAAACCACCTTCCCAGGTGACCACGACTAGAAACTACGGCTAAATCCTTCCTTAGCACTTTTTTATCTCGAAGACAACCAGTTCGGCCCTTAGCCCTCCTTCCCTTAGCTCTCAATCTGCATATGACCATGGCCGTGACCCTGCGCTTAGCTGAAAAAGTGCTTGTCCAAAGCTTCAGGTATTTCGAAACTTTCAGCCAGGACCGGATCAACGGTCCTTTCCCTCCTTCACAATCAACAATCAAGATCCACTTCAGGACTCTGCACTTCGGAAGTCTCAACTTTCCTCGCTTTCTTCCTCCCAGAACGCTTTTACCCAGAGTTCATGATCTATTGACGGGTGTCCTTCCACAGATCAACGGTTGTGAATCACTTTGGCTCTTCGGGCTTCGTAAGTTTCAAACCTTCCTCCTAAACTTTCTCCCAGAGTGCTTTCACCTGAAGTCAACGATCCTTCGGCGTGTGTCTTTTGGAATCAACGGTCAATATGTACTTCAGCCTTCGGAATTTTTCGACCCAACGCCACCTGTCACATATTTCCCCTCCGAAGTGCCTAGTCTCTAGGCTGCACGATCTGTTGCCATGTGGCGAAATACTAGAAGCGAACACATGGCCCAATCAGGCCGGTGACACATGTCATGTTCTAACTGACTTTTCAATACTCCAAATGCTCAAAACTTATTGACACATGGCACACATCCCAGGTGTCCACGTCATCCCAGGTGACGTTCGCAAGCCACGTCACTTCGGAAATTCCGGGTTCCACATCACCTCATGGTGGCGTCATCGTGCCCCATCACTTCAGCTCTTCGAGCTTTGGGACTTCGAGAGTTTCCATACTAGCGCACTTCCAATTCTTTTGAACTCCACATTCCCGAACTGGCCAATCTATCGCTATTTGTCCTCCTGGATCGGACGATTGAGATTCACTTCGGGTCTTCACCCAGAGTCCACGTATCTGCACCGCGTGTCCTCCTTACTCTAACAGTTGAGGCTTACTTCGGATCTTCGGACTTCGGAAATATCAAACTTCAAAAATTATCTGGCCCCACTGGCTTTTATCCGAAGCCCTGAATCTGGTGACGCATGGCTCTCAGCAGATCAACGATTGAGATCCTTTCGGGTCTTCAGGTTTTGAAAATATCAAACTTCAAACCCCTCGAAGTACACAAGATTCTGCTACATTTCCTCTTGAATCGGACGGTTGAGGCTTACTTCGGGCCTTCACCCGAAGTCCACAAATTTATGCCACGTCTCTTCTGGATCAAACGACCCAGATTCACCTCGGACGATCCGACGCTTGAGACTTACCCCGGACGATATGGCGATGGAGATCTATTTCGGATGATCGAATGATTGAGATTTACTTCGGCTCTCCGGCTCTCCGGGTTTCGGGAGTTTCAAATCTCAACTGAAACCTCTCAAATAGATTTCTCTGGAGTCACTGATCTGTTGACACATACCTCTCGGTGGTCGACAGTCAGGATCTACTTCGGCTATACGAAGCTTCAATGTTCGAGCCCTAGCATGTCACATCATTATATGCCTTTCAATTTGTGGGGGCACGTATCTGCGGTTTGGAGTAACCTTCTTTTCGCCCCGCAATTCTCCTGATGCTGACATGTAACCCCTTGGGGAAACCGTGGTTTGGATTGCGGGACTGCCTTGGGAAACTATCTCCCATGCAATTTGGTACCCCGCAATGCCTCTTGTCTGTTGATCTCTCTCTCCCATGGGATCCAAGGGTTGTGACCTTAACCCTTGCTTCCTTTTCATCGGACAACCCATATTCGCATGTCCTCCAATCCAATGATCCCAGATCTCTCTTGATCCTGCAGTGGTGATCGCTCCCGAATTCGAAGGGGACGGTCACGATCCTTCGAACCCCTTACACGGGTCTCTGACGTTCTATCTCCTGCGTAGATTCTGCAAGTCCATTCCTCCTTATCTTTTCAACTTCACGGCCAGAGTTCGATCTCGACCTTGAGATTCTGACCAATAGACCCGACCCATATCGAACCAATGTTTCGACCAGAAGCTCTGATACCAAACTGTAACATACCCAGCCACCCACAGGTCGTGACATGCTACCTTCAAGCCCACCCTTTGACTTATTTCTCTTACAGATATCTTTTAAAATTTAAGGATGCATAAAAGAAAAGACTTTAACGACATGCACAACAATATCCAACAAGCATGCATAGTATAAAGATTCAATTAAACAATAATTAATATACAGAGTGAAAATACATTCATATACATGTAAATGATACCATAATAGAGAGCACTTATCTTTATGAAAGATGACACCAACTAGCTGCAGACCAAGGACGTTCCACCCAACCGTAGACACCACTGCTCCAATATCAACATCAGTGTCACCCCCGAGCCAGGGCTATGAATCCACAAGGATGGTTCCAGAGTGTACTTGGCTTTCCAACCCAGTCAACACCCAAGCTCACAGGCTTCCCAGCTCTCACATCAATCCAAGTACCCAGCTCTCTTCTACCCAGCTTACACCACCCGAGAGAAGGGACCTCCACCCTTCTCTGCCACGCAGTCCCTCATGCAATCCTTCTCCTTATTCGGGCTCTAGCGCAACTGGTCCAGAATCTCAATGTTGGAACTCTCAGGACTCGCAGATGTGAGCAACACTGGACACAGGCCAACGCATCTCAGACATGCGGCCTCAGGTCACGACTGAATCACACCAACGACCACTACAGCCAACTATATCGTGGATAATCTTCAACAGTTTGGCTCACTTTCCCCAAGCCAAGACGCGGATGATGGATGGATCAATGAATGGGTAAGTGTGTGCATGGAGGTGGCACATGAAAGTGTGTGAGGGATAGAGTGGTGCGAATGCAGAAGTGAAGGAGAAAATG
>JASDQU010585637.1:23089-40969 GCA_032191745.1 Picea mariana | reverse complement strand
CCACAGACACTTAAAAGTCATCAATATTTTTAAGGTTGATAGAGACTATGTCTCCCCCCGTATCTTCTTCTTATTAAATGTAATTATGAGGCAGGTGAAAACCATCTTTGGAAAGGGTTTCCACTTGAGAATTATGTTCCATGTACACATGAGAGAAATATATATCAATGAACTTCCTGGAGATGTCCTTCAAATTCTGCACTAGAGAGAGTAGGCCCTTGTTAGAAATTTGTGACTGCTCATGCATCCATATAATAACTAGGCCAGAGTCCCTATATATATGAATAGTCTAGAGACCCTTATTTAGAGTATATTTTAGAAGGAAGTAAATGGATTTGAATTCACAAGAATTATTTGTTCTATCCCCAATGTTAGCCTTGGTAGAGAATAAGTGCATGTCCATCAAATGTAGTACAAATCCTAGCACATAGATTTGACCCGGCCCCTGGAATGTTCCATCAAAGAAGCTCCAAGGTGAGTTCTTATTTATTCTCAAGTCTCCAACAAAACGTGGACCTTTGGGAAGGCTTGTGATATTAAAATAAGTAAGAAGGACAATTCTCTAAGAAGTGACCTAGAAGGATGGAGGGTAACGATCTTCAAATATTCCGAGCTAGAAAAATTCCCCAAATAACTAGATACAAAAGTTCCATTAATGACTTAAGATCCCTTCGAATGAACCACTCCTTGAAGTTTCCATCCACTGTCCCATTGCTCCATAGGTTTTATAGGACTACATGGATTTCCACCTCCCTCCAAACTTGAATTGAGAAGGGGAAACTCACTAATAAATGAGAAGTAGATTCACTATGTTATTTACAAAGCATGCACCAACCCGGTCCTTGAATGTTTCTCCTTTGGAGAAGCTCCCACGTCAATACTCTATTGAATAGAACAAGCCACATGAAGAGGGTGCATTCACAAGGTACTCTCACCTTACATAGGTTGGTCCACCACCAAAATCCCTCATTCATATCCTGAGGTAATAAGGACTTATAGCTGAGATTAACCATGTACTCACCAATAAATCCACCCAACAACGTCCCATCTCCACATCCAACCCAAGTTCTTGCACTGAATGGTATGAACCAATGGGGGCACATATGGGGTTAAATGTGTATGATATGAAACCAAAGGGGAGAATATATGGGCCTAAATTTACATGTAATGTGTAAATGTATATGTAATAGGGTTGACCTAGTTCTAAAGGGGCCTCATATGCATGTGTGAATAGATATATATAGAGATCATGTATTCATTATTGTAGAAATTTTGATGTATGAATGTATTTGGTTATTTAGAGGGGGTTCCCCTATTATATAAGGAGTTATTATGTAAATTATATATCTTGGAGTTTTTCTCCATTCTCACATTCTGTACATGGTGTGTACTTATGTTCTGTTATGACATTTTAAGTATTTTGGTTCATTACATTAGGTATCAGAGCACTGATCCTAGGGTTTTTCTTCCTCAAACAAGACATCTTGGAATTTTTGCTATAAATTGTTTTTGGAGACACTTTAGAAAGTGTAACTTGAACGATATTTACAATACATATCAATTTACCTGTGGTACAAATTTCAGTTTCTGGTTCATTATACTTTTAGAGCTACATGCTTTGGAAGATAGGGTTTTTGACATGTCCTGTAACTAGTCTCAAATAGGTGTTCTGGGTAAAAAAATCATAAATTATTCATAGAGGATCTAAATTCCATGAGATCAATTGAATTGGAAAGAGTACAATCGCTAGTATTTTTTTTGTGAGTTTTAAAATTATATATCAATTATTTGGTGTGTGGAATGATGTAAAAGGTCACTCTCTAGAATAAGACAAAATTCAACAAGATTTTGGAAAGTTATCATAACTTTCATTTGGCGCACCCAAATTTGGTCAGAACTATGATATTGAAAACAATACATTTCATAGTACTATAGGCCACAATTTCATACTCATAGGGGATGAAATTTCAAAGATACATTAGAAGGAAGGACAGATTCCAAATCAGGGTTTCAAAGGTATGTTTACTTAAAACTATCATAACTTTTGATTGAGATGTTTGATTGAGATGATTCAAAATCCATTGGAAAGAGAAAACATATAATATTATATTGGAACAAAAATTATAACTATTTGAGATCATTATTCCTCATAGATTGAAGTTGTAAGTTGAGTGTTCAAGTTAGATTTCAATTAAATGGCAATACCTAACTATAGTGGAGATGAATATAAAGATGAAATTAGTCCTATGGAATGGTTGAGGATGGCATAGGAATGTCGTATGAGGACTGGTATAAGTACTTGTGGGGAATATTTTTGTTTTTTGGGTGGATCTTATAAATGGTGGAGAAGCTTTGATGAAGATACTATACTCTACTCCACATGGAAATAATTTGAAAAACTCTTCTCAGATAAATGGATTAGGGTTAAAAAAATGGAAGAATTGTATAGAATTCAAGATGAATTAAAAGAATCAAAGGAATATATTAAGAATAAGGGATAGGAGATATATAAGATATGATCCCTTAATGAATTACTCATTAAGGAGGTTAAGAACTTAAATCAAGAAAAGAGCGGCAAAACAAAGTGGGAAAAAGATGATTCAAGGGAAGATTTGAAAAACAAAGATGAAGAGATACATAGATTACAAAATAATAATAAAAAACTATTGGATGAGTTTAAGATATTGAAATAAGAAAATAAGAATTTTCAAAACCAAGAAAAATAAATGATATTAGATGAAGAAACTACCAAAAGAATTGAAGAGGAAATTTAAAAGAAGGTTGAGGAATCCCTAAACATTGATGAGGTAAAATTAGAAATGAAATATAGAATTGAATAAGGATGTCATAATTTGATAAATGGAGTGACATTGAAGCTTCAAAAGGAGAAATAAGACAAGATTCAAGAAGGTCACCAGAAGATACTTGAAGAAGTTGAACTCCATCTAGAGGATGTACATGACAAATATGATGGTATTATCTTCCTAGCTATAACAATCAAAGAGAAAGCAAGGAATATAGAGGATTCCATTGTCTCTGAAAATAATATAGATGAAATGAAAATGAAAAGTGAATAAAAAATGTCAAAAGTGGAGCCATATCGACACCCTCATTACCAGGAAAAAATTCAAGGAAGAAACAAAGGTCGATATCAACATTATGAAGGAAGAAGATGGGATACTTGTCAATATTCATGGAGCAAGGAATCACTAAACCACTCTTCAAAAATCTATTATCAAAGACCAACAACCATTACAAATTGGAGAATCTACAACAAAAATACATGGAATCAAAGGAAAGAAAATTATGCAACAACTAGGCACCAATGATTAAGAATGAAAATAATTGATTTTGGATGGATAGATCATGATTAATGGAATGCAGAAAGAAGGAACATAAGAAAATCATATTAGTTGGTTTCATCACATGTGAATACTTTAATTGAAAAGCTTTGAGGACAAATAGTTTTGAAGGAGGGTACTATGTTATGACCCAATGAGGGCATATATGGGGTTAAATGTGTATGATATGACCCCATTGGGGGGCATATATGGGCCTACATGTACATGTAATGTGTAAATATATATGCAATAGGGTCGACCTAGTAGTGAAGGGGCTTCATGTGAAAGTGTGAATAGCTATATATATAGAGAGATCATGTAATCATTATTGTAGAAAAGTGAAATGTGATATATGAATGTATTTGATTATTTGTAGGGGGTTCCCCTATTATTTAAGGAGTTATTGTGTAACTTATCTATCTTGGAGATGTGCTCCATACTCACATTATGTACATGGTGTGTACTTTTGTTCTCTTATGATATTTGTAAGCATTTTGTTCATTACACTAAACACCAACCTTGTACCCATAGTGTTCTCGATTGAGGATTCCCAACTTTATTAAGGGTGCATTTCCATATTTTCTAATGTTGAGTTACTAGATATATTGGAATAAAAATTGTCTATCCTCATCCTATGATGGAATCTGATCCAATCCTCACCTGTGAGCCATTCCCCACTTTCCATGTCAGTTGTTTTCCTATCACATGGAAATATTGAGTCAATGCTTTTTAATGATTAGACACATTTTGATTACTCTTGCATTCCATCCTTTTCCTGTCCAATAGGGTGTTTTGGTCCATATAATTATGAATGATAATTATCCTCCATATATTTCCCCTATTAATCAATTGACACACTGATTTTTCTACTAAACAGTGCCCAAAAAGATGTATGTCTTTGAGACCCCAACCCCCTTGCTTTCTGGGTGTTACAATCACCTTCCATTTTTCTAGATGTGAGACTTTGTATTTTCTGGATCCCTTCCAAAAGTAATTGATTTTTTTTCCTTATCCTCTCCAAAACCCCTATTGAGATGTGAGCAAGGGTGTTCCAAAAAACTGGAATAGCTTCTATGACCTGTTTAATCAAGACTATCCTCCCACCTCTCGATAACCACCAATTTCACTAGAAGGATATATTCTATTCCACACTCGATAACGACAATATATAGTCCTCCCTTCCCTATTTATTTGGTTTTAAGTGGAAACCAAGGTATTTGAAGCCATTATCAAACTCTAAGTGTTGAAAATTGAATAACCTTTCCATACCATCAAAAATGACATCATCCAACTTAAAAGAGAGAAAATATGACTTATTTTGATTGATATCCATCCTAGTATAAAAAAATACCAAAATATCATTAAGGTGTCGACCCTCTTGCAAGTCCCCCAAAGTAGAAGAGAGAAACATCATTGACAAAGAGTATATGGGTTATCGAGATCCCCCTTCCTATTTGTATCCTTTGCAACCGTATTCTCCTTCTAGCCTCATCGATAGTGAAACTCATCCCTTCCGCACACCAATAGGAAAAGGTAATGAGACAAGGGGCATCCCTATTTCAGTCCATAAGAGACTCTAAAAAAGTCATAGGCCAAGCCATTTATCAACCTTGAGAAAGTGGCTAAGGTCACACAACCCATGATACATTTTACCAAAGGAAGAGAAAAGCCTAGATGAATGATAAGTAATCTTAGGTACAACCATGAGACCCTATCATATGCTTTGGATAGGTCTAATTTGATGACCACAATATGGTGATGAGATTTATTGATAGAGTGAAACCCTCTTGGGCCACACTTGTTTCCTCACGAATCAACCTCCCTTCCAAGAATCCAAGTTGTTCTGGATAAATATACCTAGAGAAAAAAGGTTTTAACCTGAAAATAATGATCTTGGACATGATCTTGTAAACACAATTATAGAGGGAGATGGACCTGTACCTATAAAAATTCTCCACACAATCAAGTTTAGGAATCAAGGCTATGAATGTAGCATTGAAACTTCCATGTAACTTCCCTAACAACCTAATCTCCTCAACTACCTTCAAAATATCCCCTCCCAACACCTCAAAAAATTCCAAGTAAAATTCAACATCCCACCCATTGAGGTTAGTTCTCTTGTCCTTCTAAAAGGTCTGGAGTACCCCCCACAGTTCCTCCTTTGTAACTACCCTAAAAAGGGATTCATTTTCCACTTCTTCAATAATTATTGGGAAATGAGAAACTACCTTCATAATTCCCATATATTATTTTGAATCTTCTTGAAATTTATATATTTATGGAAATGGTGTGCATTCTAGTTTCCTAGAGACATCAAGATGGATCTACTCTTGATGCACGAATCCTTCTCCTTATCCAAGAGGAGCTTATTTTTTTGGCTCTCCAAATCTCTGATTAAGCTACCCCTCTCATGCTTTGTTCCTTTTATCTAACCAAGACACCACATGTTACACCTTAGATTCACCTTAGTGTACCTTACACTCTTTTTCTATATGTGGACCATCATATGAGAAGATTGAGTGCTTTATTGTACCCGGATGATCAAAAAAGTGTGGCTTTATTTTTGTAACACCTTGTTTTCCCCCATAGTTTTAATTATGCTTAAGACTTCATATAATTATGTTTATGAAGCTTTTAATCATGTTTTGATTAATGAAAAAACTAGATAACTAATTGAGGAGGAAAAATCCTTGAAAGTAATGGCCATCATATCACATGTGGAATTGATGAAGTGGACAAGTGAGGTGGAGATGAGATGTTTTAGTGAAGAAAATATGATGTTTTCTTAGCAATATTTCCTATACTTGCGAACATGAGATTACATCTACCAACTTACCTAGATCGATATGGAGCCACATGACTAGTTAAGGAAGATAAGACTGGTGGTTGAGGTAGTTCATAACTGCTAACAATTTCGTCTCTTGAAGAAGGAAAAAAGGGTCAATTGAATGACCTGACAGTAGGACACCATGGATTTTCCCCTTTAGGAATTTGGACCCTAGAACAACAGGTCGCATCTGCAGGAAGCCATAGGAGTCCCGAGGAATTGGTGAAAGCAAGACGCAAAAGGTGGAAAAAAACAACCAGAAGAAAGGGAGGAGAACACACACAATGAAATATAGAGGATGAGAGACGAGGGACATGGGCAGAGAACAAAGAACAAAACACAATGCATATAGGAAATATTCTAAGGAAGAGTCATAACTACGAGCTCATAGGTCGAGGATCCAGTGAACAGAGGTATTCATTGGCATGGGTCGAAGAGGAATGCATGGAGATATTTTGTTAGGGACCTAACCCCTCACATAGGTATAAAAATATATTTCCATGTAATAAAGGTCAATATTAATAAGGCCTAGAGATAAGGAAGAATAATTCCAATGTAAGAAGACCTAATAGAAGCTTATTCTTCTAGAAGGATCTTCCTCTAGATGGTTCTTTTGATAGACATATTTAGTATAAATAGGAGTCGAGTGCATGATAACTCTTGTCTTGGATATTATTGTAATAGAGATCTTCTCTGCTGGAGGTTGCCCCCTCAAAGAGGCAAGTGAACATTGCTCTCAGTAATCAAAGTGATCTTTATGGTGTTCTTATGGTATCTTTTTGGTATTATTGTGGTGTTTTTATGGTTATATTGTTGTTCATCTGCCATTTATAGCTATTTATTTCTATTCTGCATACTTTTTTATATCTGGAATATTACAAGTGGTATTAGATCACCTTCTTCGACAGAAAATTGTGGGTTAATTTTTTTTCCAGGGTAGATACATATTCTGACGTCTTCAAGCTACAGAGATATGTCATTACATGCATAAACCCGTAGTCGGGGATTCATACATGCAAGAAATACAAGTGGTACTTAAGCGCACATCTGTTGGACACCCTTATAACCCCTGTTGGTACCCCTTCAACTGGTAGTGCATCAGGAAACACCTATATATGGATCGACCTAGATCTCCTAAATCCCTCCATAGATAAACTGATTGGTCACCTGACTTTTATAGTGTCATCAAGAACAACACTCAGGAAGATACTCTCTAGTACCTGGGTAGTCGGGTAGTACGGCTAAGGGCAAGGTCTAGCCTCCTTAGTTGGTGCCCTGAGATATTGGGTCGAGTACTACTATTGGACCTCGAACGTATATCAGAGAGTTATAGCATAGGGAAAACCCTTGTCTATAGAACCCTTGAATACCTAACCCTTGGGATGGAAACAAAAATAGAATAGACAAGATCTATTGTGGCGCAACTGTGTCTCCTGCATTCGAGTTGTGAAATTTATACACATTTCTTCCTGTTAAGAATTTGGGAATTTCATCACTGTAGTATTCTTCAGATCGGAGTATAAATCCGCAGGAGTAAAAAAAAAATCTGGATCCCTTTGGCACCATTATTTGAGACCTATTCCATTGGATTTCTCTATTTGGCCTTATCACAGTCATACCTATCATTTTTCAGCAAATTGTTTTCTTGTGAACCCGACCCCCTTCCAACACCCTTATTTCGGCTTTACCCCATTGGATTCCACTTGTTGCCCTAATCATTGTGATACACTTCACCCATAACCCATTTTCTGTGTGGTCCCACCCACCCCTTTTTGTGTTCCCTCGTCATCATGGCCCATACTCATAGCCAAGATTTGGAATCTCACTTCACTACCTTGCACTCTAATTTCACAGAAACCCAACAAGAAGTGCGAAAAATCAGTGCCAATATTGCCACCATCAATCAAAAGGTACATTCCTCCATTGTCGCCTCAATCGTGGAACTCAAAGATGAGCTCAAACAAGACATTACTACCTAGCTTGAATCTGTCACTATGATGATCTGCAGCAAGCTGCATATCCCTGCAGATCTTCCCGTATCTAACTCACCTTTGCATACCGAAGGTGAAACTTCCTCTCATTCCCAGAATTTTCAGCCCCATCACTTTCAGCGTGACCTACGTCTTCTGTGTGTGGATGTGACCAAATTTGATGGATCAGATCCCACTGGCTGGGTAACTCAAATGGAACATCATTTCTCTTTGTATGGCATTGCAGATGAGTTGGCCAAACTTTGGTATAGTGTTCTCCATCTAAATCAAGAATGTTGGCAATGGTGGCAATGGAGAAAAAATGTCCACCAAGGGTATGTGGCTTGGACAAACTTTGTGGCAGAGCTTTATGAATGCTTTGACACTGACACCAACCATTTAGGCCGTTTGAGAAAGTTGAAACAATCTGGCACCATGGAAGACTTTATATCTTCTTTTAAGAGACTGACTTTTCATACAGAGGGCATGTCTGATGATTTTTACCAATAATTTTTTATCGGTGGCTTCAAGGATGAGATTCGTGCTCATGTCCTCATGGCTCAACCTCAGAGTTGGGTGGACGGTACTAAAAGAGCTAAGGAAGCACAACAAGTTGTCTCTTCTCAAAACATAAAACGCTCCTTTATTCCTCACACTAAACAAATAACTCCCACTCCTCCTTCTACTCCACTAAAGATCCAAAAATTGACCAGGGATGAAATGGATGAACGCCAACTCAAAGGACTTTGTTATAATTGTGATGAAAAATATTTTTCGGGACACAAGTGTAAGGAACAAAATATTTTTATGCCCATCTCGGAGGATGTTTCAAAAGAGGATGTTGAGTCTCCCCTTGTGTCTCTGTCACCTGAAACCACTGACATAAACCCTCCCTTAGACCCTCCCGAAGTAGAACCGGTCATTTCCCTAAATGCTTTCACTGGCTTCTCTACTCCCCAAACCCTCAAGATAATTGGTTACATCAAGCATAGGAAGGTCATCATTCTTTTTGATAGTGGAAGAACCCATAATTTTATTCATCACCACATTGCCCAAGAAACTAATTGCTATATTTGTGCATTCAATAATTTCCAAATCATTATTTCCAATGGTGGGTCCATGAAATGTGGATGGGGTTTTGAAAATGTGCATCTCCAAATTGGTGACTACCACCTCAAATATTATATGTTTTCTATCGACATGGGTGGTTGTGACATTGTGTTGGGTGCAGAATGGCTAAGGACTTTAGGTCCCATTCTCATGGGTTTTAAGGAATTAACCATGCAATTCGACCATGAGGGCCAACAATTGAAAGTTCCAAGGCATCACCATTGGTTCCCCAGAGATCATTAGTTCCCATCGAATGGAAAAGCTGCTCAAAAAATGTCATTCTAGAATTATTGCCCAACTCCATGCCATACCAGCAACTGAGACACCCTCTGTGCCGTAGGACCTCCAAGTCATCCTCTCTAAACATCAAGTGGGTTTTTCCACTCCCCAGGGACTCCCTCCTTCCCGTGGTGTTCATGATCATTCCATTTACCTTGTCCTAGGAAACCTTCCTCCCAATATTCTTCCCTATCGTCACCCCTTTTCCCAAAAAAATGAAAGTGAGAAAATGGTTCAAGAACTACTCAACGCAGGTGTTATCCTCCCTAGTATGATCCCCTACTCCTCTCCTATGGTCATGGTCCTTAAGAAATAAGGTTCTTGGTGCATGTGTCCTGACTTCAATGCCCTCAACAAACTCACCATTAAAGAAAAATTTCCCATTCCTGTCATTGATAACCTCTTGGATGAATTAAGTGGTGCCCAGTTCTTTACTAAACTTGATCTTCATTTTGGCTATCACCAGATATGTATGAAAGAGGCAGACATTCCTAAGACTGCCTTTAGAACTCATGAGGGCCACTATGAGTTTTTGTTCATGCCCTTTGGCTTATGTAATTCTCCCTCCACTTTCTATAGCCTCATGAATCATGTCTTCCATCCTTTTCTCCGTCATTTTGTCTTAGTTTTCTTTGATGATATCGTCATATACAACAAAACCTAGGAAACCCATCTTGATCATGTGGATCGATTTCTCCATCTACTCTCCCAGCACCAAATTTTCCTAAAACAATCTAAATGTTCTTTTGGCACCTCAAAAGTCAAGTACTTGGGTCATCTTCTTGGCAAGTCCGACCTCAGGGTGGATCCTAAAAAGATTGAAGCTATGCAATATTGGCCTCACCCAAAGACTCTCAAAAGATTGTGGGGATTTCTAGTTTTAACAGGTTATTATCACAAGTTTCTTAAGTATTATGGAAATATTGTGGCACCTCTCACTTTACTCCTTAAAAATAATTCTTTCACTTGGACTCCAACATCTGCTAAGGATTTTCAAACCTTGAAGATGGCCATGTGAACCACTCCGGGCCTGGCCCTTCTTGATTTCACAAAGACCTTTGTCCTGGAATGTGATGCTTTCGGGAAAGGAATTGGAGATGTCCTTATGCAAGAGGGTCAACCTTTGGCCTTTACCAGCAAACAATTGTCTGAGAGAAATTTGGGAAAATCAATCTATGAAAAGGAAATGTTGGCTATTATGCATGCCATGGATCTTTGGCGCCCTTATCTATTGGGGAAATGCTTCCAAATTAAGACATATCATCAAAGCCTCAAGTATTTTCTGGAACAAAGCATTTCCTCCCTTGAGAAACAAAAATGGGTGACTAAGCTCTTTTGATATGATTATAAGATCATTTACAAGAAAGGCAAAGAAAATGTGGTTGTTGATGCACTTTATAGAAAATATGAAGATTAAGGGTCCCTTTTTTCTCTCTCTTTCATTGTACCAGATTGGCTCCAAGTTGTTCGCCAAGAATGGCTACACGATCCCAAAAGTTCACATATGATACAACAATTGCAGTCCAATTCTTTAGTTTCCCCAAGGTACTCTTGGGTCAGTGATGATATTCAATACAAAGGCCATTTGTATTTAAGTAAACAATCAAAACTTAAATCCACGATACTTTCTGAGCTTCATGCTACACCCACAACTGGGCACTCGGGGTTTACCAAAACCTATGATTGGGTCAAATGTTCTTTTTTCTGGGAGGGTATGAAACAAGAAATTCATAATTTTGTGGTTGAATGTGATGTGTGTCAACGCAACAAGGGAGAAACAAGAAAATATCCTGGCACACTAAAACTACTTCCGATCCCACCTGCTATTTGGTGGGATATCTCTATGGATTTTATTGTAGGCTTACCTAAATCGGGCAATAAATCAGTCATCATGGTGGTAGTTGATCCTCTTTCCAAGTATGCTCATTTCTGTGCTCTTCAACGCCCATTTACAACATCCACTGTGACTCAAATTTTCATGGATCAGGTCTTCAAGCTTCATGGCATGCCGCATTCTATTATTTCTGATCGTGATCCAAATTTCACCAGCAATTTTTGGCAAGAACTGTTCAAACTACAAGGCACCCAATTGCATCTCATCACAACTTATCATCCCTAGATTGATGGTCAAACTGAAGTTGTCAACAAATGTTTGGAAACATATTTGAGGTGTTTTGCATCGGAAAGGCAGAATCAATGGCCTCAATGGTCACCACTCATTGAATGGTGGTACAATACTCTGTAAGATACAGCTACATGCATGACTACTTTTGAAGCAGTACATGGAAAAAATCCACCTTCAGTTCTCTCATATTTTTCAGGTGTCTCAAAGGTCCAAGTGGTTGACCAAACACTTACAATTTGAGAGGTTATTATCCATACCCTCAAAGAAAATTTGGTCATGTCCCATAATCACATGAATCAACAAGAAGATAAAAGTTGCTCTGAAAATCAATTTGCAGAAGGGGATCATTTGTTTCTTCGACTGCAACCTTACAAGCAAAACTCCCTCAAGGCTGACCATTGTCAAAAACTGGCGCCCAAATTTTATGGTCCTTATACCATTATCAAGCGTGTGGGACAGGTGGCCTATCAGTTAGCTTTTCCCAATCTTTCTAAGCTCCATCCCATTTTTCATGTTTCTTGCTTAAAGAAGGTGATTGGAACTAAGTGCCAAACTCAAACCAACCTTCTCGAGTTGGACGAAGAAGGTTCCATTTGGATACAACCACAAGCATTTTTGGACTAGCATGAGCGTCGGCTATGTCAGTGAACCATCAAGGAAGTGTTAGTCTAGTGGAAAGATACAACTCCAACAGATTCTACTTGGAAACCAACTACCATTTTGCAACAATTTCCCCATCTCAAGCCTTGAGGACAAGGTTGTTTTTAAGGGGGGGGACATGTTAGGGACCTAACCCCTCATGTAGGTAGAATAATATATTTCCATGTAATAAAGGTCAATATTAATAAGACCTAGCAATAAGGAAGAATAAGTCCAATGTAACAAGACCTAATAGAAGCTTCCGCTTCTAGAAGGATCTTCCTCTAGATAGTTCTTTTGATAGACATATTTAGTATAAATAGGAGTTGAGGGTATGAGACATATTGTCTTGGATATTTTTGTAATAGAGATCTACTCTGTTGGAGGTTGCCCCCTCGAAGAGGCAAGTGAACATTGCTCTTAGTAATCAAAGTGCTCTTTCTGGTGTTCTTATGGTTTCATTTTGGTATTATTGTGATGTTGTTCTGGTTATATTGTTGTTCATCTGCGATTTCTAGCTATTTATTTATGTTCTACATACTTTTTATATCTGGAATATTACAGATTTCCTTGAAGAAAATAAGAATCTTGTCCAATTTAATGATGATGACCTTGAAACAGAGGAACCCTAAATCCATACTGGACTGATAAAGGGTGCAACTTGGTACTTACTGGATAGAAACCAACACTGGTAAGGGGAGGTCCTCGAGGGACTATATAGTAGAGAGGGGTCTCCCTTGTGCAAAGGAAATATATTTTATAAACTACATGATAAACTTGTGGAAGCCCTAAGCTCAGTGGGAAGGGGGATACTTATGTTGTTTCCAGTGGAGGAAAGAGAGTAACTTGTCTAGATCATATGAGATGAGGACCAACTGAATCATTCCCTTGTGATATCATGGCTTGGCATATGGGTGGCATACTATAGGAAGACACTCTACAATATGGACTAAGGTTGGGAAGAAAGGCATCCTCTCTCAGTCAGTTGGATGATGATATATTTCCTTAAATATATAAGTGTCTAACTTGAATGTTAATGCATGGTAATGATGTAAATGTGTGTTTTTCTAGATTAATCGAAAATATTGATGCATGTAAATGATGAATTTTATTTTGTGTGTAATGTGGAATGTGCTTTTTTCCCTCACTCCATAAATTTGTTAACTCATGAAGTTAATCCTAGGAAGGATGGTCTATATCCTTGAAAATATTGAATCTTTGAGAGGAATGTTTGCAGGATGTGGATACAAATTTTGTTTGGGAGATGAGTGGAGAAACTCAATCTTGTTGAATTCCTAGGTATAATAAGGAATCCCAAGTCCTGATAGAATCTCCTATCCTTAGCTAGAAATATTACAAGATATGTAAGATCTTCATTTACAACGAGCTCAAAAGAACCATGAGAGTCTTAGAGTGGGTTATTGAGTCTTAGAGTTTCCTTAGAAGAGTTCTGAAGGGTGGGAATTAATCATTGTCCAAGTGGAAGGTACTGATGTGATCACACCCATTGGGTGGAAAATTCTAAGAGTCTTCGCATCTAGTCACTCGACTCATCAGAGTTTTCCATCGAAACATGTGGATAGGGGTGACTTATGTCTCCACGAGAGAAATATAAACCTGGTGATGACAAGGAAGGGTCCCGAGAGATCAAAACTCTTGAGGCTATGAGACAGGTGGAAATCACCACTTCAGTACTTCATCAGATGAATTAAATGACAAGTAGCCACATGGATTACACATGGTAGAGGGTCAAAAAATTGAAAGAGGTCATAACTCTAGATGCCAGGCTCGAATTTGAACAAGATTTAAGTTGTTGGAAATATCTCTATGAGTAGAATTAATTTATGGGTTGCAATGTTTGAAAAGAAACAAGTACAAAAAGAGGAAATTATAACATCCCATGAGCCAAAATGAGATTTAGGGGGTTGGGTGTGCTACAGAGTGGTATCAACACAGATTTAAAATTCTAGGCTTGAATGGGCCACCGAGGCCATTTAAAATGTTTAGAAAATTTTGATGATGCCTAACATGCATACTTTTAAAGAAGATGTAATTGCTAATAAGGGTTGTTGTTTCAACAAGCAGGACGTACTAAAGGGAAATAAAAGGTGAATGGTTCAACATAGGATGGAAGACATGTCACATTTCAAATATGAGGAATCAGATGACCAGAGGGATAGAGAAAACCCTCCAGATTTGATGGCCACTTTTAGAATCCTGAAGCAAAAAAATGAGAGGCTCATGAAATCTTAAGTCGATCTAGCAAAGTTAAATGCAATATACTGCATATTTTGTTTGAAATCCGAAATCATATGAAAAAGGCCCTAGTAATGCACATTTGTAGTTGTTGGAAAAGCTAAAGATGCCATAATATTCCCAAAGGCATGGATTGAGTCATAGAAATGTGGGGAAAAGTTCTTCCAACAAGAGGCATCAGAATGTCAAGAAAGCAAAATCCAGTGGATGTGATTCCGTAGAGTCATCAAGTAGGATGATTTCTTCTGAAGATTTGTCCAGTAGTGACACTGGAACAAGTGTTCCGAAGAGAGAGAATATACATTCTTGGAATTCTCTCACTAAATAATTCAAGAAGGCTAAGCCACCTTCCTTTGACTGAGATATTAAGAAGGGAGAAGAAGCCGAGGCATAGCTGTTTGGTTTGAAGAAGTATTTTCAGGTACACAATTAATCTGAGAATACCAAGGAAAGGATTGAAAAAAGGATTGACATTTTTAATTTGAATGGAGGAGCCTCCACTTGGTGGGAATACCTCAAGGAAATAAAAGGACTGAAGGAAAGCAAACTGACTTGGAATTAGTTTGAGAGGTACTTCAGAAAGTCATACTTATCGAAGAAGTATTTCAATGAAAAAATCAAGGAATTCCATTAGCATAAGTTGGGCCAACTTACTATGGATGCCTATGCCAAGAGATTCATGAAATTTTTTAGGCATGTCACTTACATAATTGAATTTGACAAGACAAAGGTATTGGAAGACATTATGAGGAAGGATAGGTGTTGTTATGATCAGTCTAGGCACAAGAAAGAGCCTCTAAAGAGTGGAAAAGGAAGGATAAGAATGGATTCCAGAAGAAGGGATTCAAGTCACCTCCATCCAAGAACCAAAAGAAGGGTGCATAGTTCGGTCAACCAAGCAAAAGTGTACATTAACAAAAATTTGCATCTCAAAGTGGAAATAGGCCAGTAGAGCATGGAAGGGAAAGGGTAGAGGAACCTAAGAAAGGACCATTGCAATGCTAGGGATGTGGAGAACCACATATTTTGAGGGATGTTTCTCACAGACAACATGATAACAAGAAGGTGTATCATGTGCAAGAAGCAACTACAATCAATGATATGGCCAAAAGTGTGCCAAGGATATATGCAACTGTAGAGAATCGACAAGAAGACCACCAAGATTCTGTAGTGGAGCTGGAAGGTATAATTTCAAAGAAACATGTTTCTATTTTAATTGACCTTGAATCTAACCTTAGTCATATATCACCACAAGTTGTTGAAACATGTTCCTTATAGAGGAAGAAACACACAAAAACATGGTTAGTTAAATTAGCCAAATAAACTAATAGAAAAGTGGTGGAGGTCATAGAAGCTTGTCCATTTGAGATGAGTGGAATGCAGACCCAGGAAGATCTAACTATCCTACCCCTAGGCTCATATGATGTGTTGTACAGTATGGATTGGTTAGCTTCCCACAAGGCAAAGATGAAATTTTATGAGCAAATTCTAGAATGTGAAGGTGAAGAAGGCAATGCAAGAGTTCTTCAAGTCATTTAGAACCCAATTTTAGTAAGGAAAATATAAGCATTGTAGCTTAGGGATTTTACTCAAAAAGGGTGCATATTGTATGCTATAAAAGTGCTTGACTCCACAAAGAGGAAGGATTTGAAGGCTGAAGATTACCTTGTGTTGTGAGAGTTTAAGGATGTAATTCTAGAAGACATACTTCGATTAACTCCAAAGAGAGATCTTGATTCCTCAACATATATCATACATGCAGTGGTACCAACATCAAAATTACCTTACAGAATAAGCACACCATATTTGGTGGAGCTGAAGGTACAACTGAAGGAAATGTTGGCTAAAGGTTATATCAAGCCAAGTGTGTCCTTGTGCGGAGAAAACAACTTGTTTATGAATAAGAAGGATGGTCAATTGTGTTTGTGTATAGACTATGTTAGCACCATGATTTTCATAGCTAAGAGCACTTCACCATGCAAAGGATTCTATCGAGCATTGGATTTCATCGCGCAGTGGATTTCATCGTGCAGTGGATTTCGTCGTGCAATCGATTTCATCGCGCAATGGACTGTTGCGCATGGGATGCTGTTGCGCAAGGGATTTCCTCGCGCAGTGGATTTCATCGTGTAGTGGATTCCATCGCGCAGTGGATTTCATCGAGCAGAGGGTTGTCGCGCATGGAATGTTGTCACGCATAGGATGTTGTCACGCAGTGGATTTCGTCACGCAGTGGATTTCGTCGCGCAGTGGATTTCATTGTGCAGTGGATTTCATCGCACAATGGATTTCATCGCGTAATGGATTTCGTCGCATAATGGATTTCATCGCACTGTGGGATGTCGCGCAGTGGATTTCATCGCACTATGGGATGTCACGCATGGAATGTTGTCGTGCATAGGATGTTGTTGCGCAGTGGATTTTGTCGCGCAATGGATTTCGTCACGCAGTGGATGTTGTTGCGCATAGGATGTTGTCACGCAGAGGATGTCATCATGAAATGGATTTTGTCGTGTAAACTATGCTTTCTCGCAGAGGATTTTTTTTCACACAGGCTATACGTCGCACTGCGCAAATGACTGGTTTAGTGGTAGAATTCAAGATCCCTTTCTGACCAACTGGAGAGGAATTTTGAAAATCCCTAAGAGGTTTTTGTTGAGGGCAAAACAAATAATAAAAAACTCTCATATTTGAAAAAAGTTTCATATTTTGGGAGATTCAAAGGAATCTTTGAGCCCCATTTTTCATTTTTGATAATTTCCTATCCAAGACATGTTTTTGCGATGCGTATTTCGACCAGCTGGAGATGAATTTCGAGAAATTGAGAGAGGTTTGTCTTTATAACGATCTTAAATACCAAAAAATCTCTCAGTTTCAGAAAATAAATTTTTATTAGTGATATATGATTGTTTGACAACACAGGTATTCCAACAGAGGACAAACACCTTCAGTAACCAATCACATAACCATATCAAAGATCAACACACCGATGTTTTCACGTGGTAAAACCCCTGCGGGGAAACATCCACAGCCCCAGCCAATGCGGCCACTTGGAGCAGTTTATTAATGCAAATAAAAAGATTACAGAGAGATTTTACAAGAGAGTTTCTCACAATCGATCATCGACAAATGACCCTCCATGCTCTTTAAATAGAGATCATGGACCATTCAGGTGTTAAGCCACGGATCAATGGCTGTTAAGATCGAGGAGAGTATGAACCGTTGGATCACTCTATGTCGGGAACATATCGTGACCGTCGGATTTCCTAACTACAAATGCATACTAATGCATACTAAAGAAACACACTTTTACCTAATGACATATTAGACCAA
>JASDQU010585636.1:61649-73379 GCA_032191745.1 Picea mariana | reverse complement strand
AAGTAGTTGATGAGTTCGCACATACATGAGGTGTATAGTTGATGATGTTGGTACATATTGATGAGTCATAGTTGATGAGTAGTTGACACATGATTGGTACATACTTGATACATGGTTGGTCTCACTTGTTTATGGTACAAGTTGATTACAAACTTTTTGGTACAGGTTGGTGCATGGTTGATGCACTTGTTTATGGTACAGGTTGATTATAGGTTGAGGTGCAGGTTGATGCATGGTTTAGGTTTATTGGTATAGTTTTACAGCGGCATATCTCATAGTGATAGTGTGACAATGGTTCGATCATTCTACTTCTACTTCAGGGTGGTTGGACGGGGCAAGGATACGTGATTGTAGCCACCTTACAGTTGTAGCCGGAGAACATATAGAGTTGTAGCCTCCTTCTGGTTGTAGCCAGAGAATTGGGGAGTTGGAGCTTCCCTCAGGTTGTAGCCTGAGAAACTAAGGGGTTGGAGCCTCCTTCCAGTTGCAGCTAGAAAACAAAGGAAGTTGGTGCTTCCAATGAATGTAATTCTTCAAGACATATAAGAAAAATCATTCTGTGGTTTTCTTTCGATTTGGGTTTCCACGTAAAACATTGGTGTACTATGTATGTGTGTGATTGTTCATTTCTTATTTCTCATTATTGGATAATAATTCTACATTGATATAACACTTGGATTATTTGAAGAAAAAGGATTATAATTATGCTATTACTGACTCACCCCCCCTCTCAGTAATCCAACATCAGTTCTATGCCAAATTGAGCAAGTGCTCATTTTATCATAAGCAAATTCATTATTTGGGACATATCATTTCAGAGGATGGGATAGTAGTGGATCCTGAGAAGATATAATCCATTAGAGGATGGTAAGTGCCAAATAATGTGACAGATTTTAGGACATTTATGGGCCTTGTAGGACACTATAGGATATTTATTGAAGGATTCTCAAAGATTGCACAACCAATCACTTCCTTGCAAAAGAAGGGTGTGAAGTTTCAATGGACATTGGATTGTGAAAAGAGTTTCCAACACTTGAAACAATTATTAACTAGTGCTCCAATTTTAAGGATTACAGATCCAAATGAAGACTTCATTGTATGCACAGATGCATGTAAATAAGGAATTGGTCGAGTCCTCAATAAAAATGGGTTTGTTTTATGTTATGAATCAAGGAAGTTGAAGGAACTTGAAAGGAACTACGTCACTCATGATTTGGAGTTGGAAGCCATAGTGCATGCCTTGAGGAAGTGGAGGAACTACCTCATGGGGAAAACATTCGAGCTGAGGACAGACCCTAATGGTCTGAAATATTTATTTGATCAACCAACTATAAATACTAGGCAAAGCAGGTGGTTAGAATTTCTTAGTGAATATGACTTTGTTATAAAGCATATTAAAGGGAAAGAGAACAAAGTGGTTGATGCACTCAACAAAAGAGTGCGTGAGTTGCATGGTACAACCATAAGTATGTACCAATCATATTTGAAAGACATAATCATAAATGCTGCAAAATCATATTTGCAATACAAGGAATTAGTGGAAAAATTACAACAAAGTATTTTGCAGCAGAAAATTTAAGACTATAAGCTAGAAAATGATGAAATTCTCATATACAGGGGAAGAATTTATGTACCAAATTCTTGGGAATTGAAAATTTTGATATTGAGAGAAATGCATAATGTACCTTATGTTGGGCACCCAGGTTATTAGAAAACTATTGCAGCTGTCAAGAGCCAATATTATTGGCCAGGAATGAAGAAAGAAGTTGTTGATTTTATTGCCAGATGTTTGGAGTGTCAAAATGTAAAGGATGAGCATAGACACTCAACTATTTTGCTACAACCATTACCCATTCGTGAGTGGAAATGAGAAATTTTAACAATGTATTTTATCACCAAACTACCCAGAACAAACAAGCAACATGATTGTATTATGGTAGTGGTGGATAATCTTACTAACGCTACCCATTTTATTCTAGTAAATCTCACTCACAAGACAACCAACATTGTTGATGCTTATATGAGAGAAATTGATCGATTACATGGTATACCCAAGACAATTGTGTCTGACAGAGATCCAAAATTTACCTCAAATTTTTGGAAGGGATTATTTAATGGATTTGGAACAAATTTGAACTTTAGTACAAATTATCATCCAAAATCAGATGGACAAACAGAGAGGCTGAATCAAGTGATTAAGGATATGTTGAAGATGTATGTGATGGATAAACCATCAAAATGGGAAGACTACCTACACATAGTAGAGTTTTCTTATAAAAATGGGTACCAAACATCTCTAAATATGAGCCCATTTGAGGAACTTTATGGTAGAAGGTGCAACACACCGATAAGTTGGGATAACCCAGCAAATAGAGAAGTAGTTGGGCTAGATTTACTCAGGTAAATGGAAGAGAAAATGTTGAAAATAAAACAAAAATTAAAGGCTTCCCAAGACAAGCAAAAAAACTATGTTGATAAGGGCAGAACTCACAGGGAATTTAAAGTGGGGTACCATGTATTCTTGAAAGTGAAGACCAACAGAAGTTCCCTGAAATTGGGAAATTGTTCAAAGTTGGAAGCTTGCTATTGTGGGCCATTTGAAATCCTAGAGAGGATTGGGCATGTAGCATACATTCTTTCCTTTCCTACATCAATGACCATTCATAATGTATTTCATGTATAATTGCTTAAGAAATATGTACCTGATGCTAATCATGTTATTGATTGGAATGTAATTCAGGTGGAGCAAGAAGGTGATTTCCAAGTACATTTGGTACGCATTGTGGACCAAAAAATAAAACAGCTCTGGAATTGAGCCATAGGGCTTGTAAAGGTGCAATGGACCTTGTACGGTCCCGAGGACACAACTTGGGATAATAAAGAGGCTATGCAGGAAAAATTCCCACATATTTTTTAGGATTTTTGAAATTTTGGTTGTATATGTGTACATAATGCACTGGGGACAATGAATAAATAAGGGGATGGGATTGTAATACCCTTAGGCCGAACCCCAACTATAAATATAAATGAAAATGTACTTAATTTGGTGAGTTCTTTGATATCATTTTTGTATGCATCTTCAATGGCATAGTGTGCACATGTACTGCGCACTAAAACGATGAAGTGTGCACATTCTAGGATATCGCACACAACAAACTTAAGTGCACGTGATTTTGAGGCTAGGGAGCCTGTGTGTGTATGTTGTGTTGTATAGGCTAATGAGCCATTTATTTTAAGCTAGGAGTATTATGTATTGAATTAGGCCGAAGAGCCTAGATGCTAAAGGCTAGTGAGCCTATTTTTGTATATGTCTTATCATTAATAGAATACAACACTGCGTGTATACCGAACATGATAAAAGAGTATGGGGGAGTAAAATTCACTAGTTAGGGAAAGGGGGGGATAAACGTTAAGGATAAGGGGCCAAGCTACGGAGCTTAATCCAAAAATTAATATTATATTAATATTCCTTAAAGTGTAAAGTATGGATAATTAATTTATCCTAAGTTCTAAGGATGGGGACAAGTGGACCTAAGTACCTCTCAACATGATAAGTGTCAAGTTGGGAACATGCATACATATAGTTTGGACATAGTTCATGTGTCATTCATTCATGTCATCATATTGCACTCACTCATTCATATATCCTCCGTATCTGTATCCATACTTGTACCTTTATTCATAATCGTACCTGTATGTGTACTTGGTTAGCTTGGGAGTTGGATTGAAGAAGAGGGTTTTTAGGCATGTGGGATATTAAAGAGGAGGGTTTTCAGGCCCATGAGAAAATATCTCTAGGTGATAAAATTGATGGGAATTGATTCCTGAAGGTGCTAAACTAAAACTACAGGGCTCTGAGACTCCTTGTCCGACCTGTTGTTGAAGCCCAGAAAGGAAGTGGGGCAGCTGAAGGACTGTTGAGCAGAGAAGGGGCACACTTCCTGGGGTGGGACATGAATGTGGGGGATGAGGGGTTATAGGCTGTTAGTTTGAGTTGGCACCTATGACAGAGTCTTTCCTATTGTCTGAGATACATCAACCTAGTTAGGAATACCTTTACTTGGGTGGAGTTTAGTCCCAGCTCAGGGGTAACCCATTGTTGAGAGTGATGAGAAACATGGTCTAAGGCTCTGAGGTTCATGGAAGGTCTGCACGTAGTTGGTGATATGATTACCAAGATAAGTTTCAATTATGTGTTAAATTACATGCTACATTATTATTTATGTATTTATTTATGGGTTTTTCCTGTGTGTGGTTTATAACTATATTTATATTTATTGGTATTTCCTTTCTATCCTGCATGTATATGTTTACTGTTATTTCCATATGAATTTGTGTAGTTACATAATGTATTTGTCTATTTTAAGTTTTGTATATAAATTTCCGCAAGAGTTTCTGTGTGTATATATTTTAATTTTCATATAGTTCGAATTTGTTTTACATGGGATAGCCTAGTTGGATGTCAGGGATGTTACATAGCTACAATCAACGACGTATCCAGAGGAATGTCGATAATTTATGCATCTATAGGGAATCAACAAGAATACCACGAAGCCTTTGTGGTGGAATTGGAAGGTATTATTGCCAATCAACCTGTCTCTATTTTAATTGACCCAAGTTATAACCTCAGTTATATTTTAGCTTAAGTTGTTGAGGCATGTTCATTGTACAGAAAGAAACATGTAAAAGCATGGTTGGTCTAGTTAGCTACCATAACTAAAAGAAGAGTGGTCAAGTTGATTGAAGCATGTCTGTTTAAAATGAATGAACTATGAACTTAGGAAACCTTGAATATCTTAACCCTAGGTTCATATGACGTACTATTGGGAATGGTACCCACAAGGCAAGGTTCAATTGTCATGAGAAGGTTTTGGAATGTGAAGAAGAGGAAGGGAATGTGAGGAGTTTTCAAGGAAATAGGAATCCAGTTTCAATAAGGAAATTATTAGTGTTGCAACTCAAGAAGTTCAACAGAAAAGGGTGTTCCTTGTATGAAATACAAGTCTTTAACTCATAAGATAACAAAGATGCGAAGACTAAATATCACCCAGTATTGTGGGAGTTCATATATGTGTTTCCAGAAGAGTTTGATGGACTACCTCCGAAAAGAGATCTCGATTTTTCAATATATATTTTCCTGGAGTAGTGCCAACATTGAAGAGACCCTACAAGATGAGTACACCAAATTTGACAGAATTTAAGGTACAAGTAAATGAAATGTTGGATAAAGGTTAGATTAGGCCAAGTGTATCTCCATGGGGAGCACCCACACTATTTGTAAAGAAAAAGCAAGCTACATTGAGGTTGTGTATAGGTTATGGGTAGCTAAACAAGATGACCATCAAGAAAAACTATCATTTTCCTAGGATATATTATCTCTTTGATCATCTTAGAGGCGATGCACTATTATTAAAAATAAATTTAAGGTCGGGATATCCCTAAGTTAGAATTAGGGATGAGGACATTCACAAGACAACCTTTAGAACATGTCATGGCCACTACGAGTTTGTGGTGATTCCTTTTGGGATTAAAAATGCACCAAATACGTTCACATCACTAGAGTGTGAAGATAGCTTCTAGCAACTAAAGAATCTATTAACTGATGCCATTATTACGAAGATTGAAGACCTAGAAAAAGACTTCTTAGTTTGTCTAGATGTTTGCAAGGAAGGAATCAGTTGATTTCTCATGAAATAAGGGAAAGTAATTTGTTATGAATCACAAAAGCTAAATGAGCATGAGAAGAAGTATGCTTACCATGATCTATAATTAATTGTTATTGTACATGCATTGAATATGTGGAGGTACTACTTTCTCGGGAGGAGATTTGTCCTTATGATAGACCATTGTGGTCTAAAGTATTTGTTTGACCAACCAAGGTTGAATGCTAGATAGGTCAGGTGGATGTTGTTGATCAATGAGTTTGATTTTGAAATCAAACATATTAAAGGAAAATAAAATAAAGTGGAAGACATGCTCAATCAAAGCATTCAGGAAGTACAATTAATAGCAACAAGTGTAGGTTAATCCAATAGTAAGCATAGGATTAAAACCCTCTTGCAGGAAGATGAGTTTTTCACTCAATTGAAGGAAGGGTTACAATGAGGTCCTAGGGAAAAGAGGTATGAGGGATATCATCTTGGGGATGATAGTTTGTTGTTGTATAAAAACAAACTCTACATGCCTAATTCAACATATCTGAGACAATTTGGTCATGGATGAGTTCCATAGAAGACCATATGTAGGTCACCCTAACTACTAGAAAATGGTGAAGACAATAAGGTAATTGTATTACTAGTTTAGAATGAAGCAGGACATTTCTCAATACATTGCTAAACTCTTGGAGTGTCAACAGGTGAAAGTTGAGCACAAATATCTTGCAGGTCTATTGCAACCTTTTCCTATTCCAGAGTGGAAATGGGAAACAATTTCCATGGATTTCATTACTAGTCTACTAAGGACAATCAAGAAACATGACATGATAATGGTTGTAGTCGATAAGATGAGCAAGGAAACTCACTTTATTCCTATAAAATCTAATTTTAAAGCCATGGATGTTTCTAATGTTTTTATAAAAGAAATTTTCATGTTGCATAGTTTTCCTAAAACCATAATCTCAGACAGAGATGTTAAGTTCACCTCAAATTTTTGGAAAATCTTATTTGCAATATTGGAAATGCAGTTGGAATTTAGCATGCCCTACCATCCTCAAATAGATGGTTAGACTAAAAGAGTGAACATAGTACTAGAGGACATGTTGAGGATGCATGTTATGCATCATCCCAAGCAATGGGAATAGTATCTACCTCTGGTAGAGTTTGCCTATAACAATGGTTATCATGAATAATTGAAAATGAGCCTGTTTGAGGTTCCGTATGGAAGAACATGTAGAGTTCCAATTAGCTGGGACAAACTAGTGAATAAGATCACACTTGGACCATAATTGTTGGAAGTGATGGAACAATAAATGGTCAAGATAAGGAAAAATATGAAAGTAGCTCAGGATAGACAAAATATTGATGTAGAAAATAAGAGAACACACACAGACTTCAAAGAAGGATACCATGTGTATATCCAAGTGAAACCCAAAATAAGTTCTCTGAGAATGGGAATATGTGATAATTTTGCACCCCAATATTTTGGACCATTTGAAGTCCTAGACAAAATAGGACCAGTAGCATATAGACTTGCATTACCACCTATTGTTAGAGCTCATAATGTGTTCCATGTATCTTTGTTATAGAAATATGTACATGACCCTAATCATATAATTGATTGGATTGTGATACATATGGAACCATAAGGATAATTCTTCCCCATACCCCAATGCATCCTAAATAGGAGAGAAATAATGCTCCAGAACTAATACATCATGTAGGTCAAGGTGAAATGGAATAATTTTGGAGCAGATGAGGCTACATGGGTGTTATCGGACAAATTGATTAGTGGAGACACAAACTAATCCCCCTAAATTCAACAAGAAATTAGAACAAAACATGAAAATATACTAAAATTTCCTTAGATTTCAGTTACCAAATAACAAGAGGATCCAAAAAATAACTTATAAATGTAGTAGACCTAACCTTTCCAATGTGATCTCATCTCCGTCGTAAATCTTATGGAGAAGTATATGAAAAGAAACACAAGCCAATGAAGACAAGAATAACAAAGTCTATTCGATATGAAACTATGTACGTGATCAAGGACTCATACAATATGAAAAAGTAACATTCATATAGGAAAGAAAAGAATATGTGTAATAAATAATGTAGAAGAAAGATATAATCAGATGCCTTGATGTTGTCAGGTTCCTTCCAATAGTTCCTTGCTTCCCACACACTTCTTCTCCACGGATTCTGAGATGAATTTAGATCTGATATTCATTGACAATCTATCTTGACAAAGAAAATCTCATAGCCATGATAGGCCCAAACTCTTGTCTATACTAATATCTCATTAGCTTTCTCAAAATTTCTTCACAAAGCTCACCAAGCTCCAAAACAACTAAGATAACTTTCCCCATGAGAACTCTCCTCCTTTTATAGGCTGAAAAGGATAGGGTGAGGAGGTTAGGATGATCCCATGATATCAAGGAGGCAACTCAGATCCAAACCGATCGGAGGCCACCTCGACCTCGAAGCTTCTATTCTAGAAGCATCGAGAAGATTCTCTTTTTCCTTTGTATGGAAAATTGTCACACCCTTAAAAATAAGCAAGGTGCGACGACGTTGCAGGATACTATGGTGCAGCCTGTGATGATCCTAGATCATCGCTTCCTTAACACTAAGCAAGGTGTGACCATCTCTCTTCATAATGTTTTTACAAGGGAAAATATAATTTCCATCTTTCTAGGAAAATGTGTCTTCATTATTCTTCAAGGATTTAGGCCATTGATCCTTCTAAAGACAAAGGATAGGTGTACATAATTAATGGTCATAAGGGTGGAAAAAATAATGTGTAACAGTGAGCCCCCCAAAGTATGAAGTTAGAACATAGTGATAATTGAAATACTTTATTGAGTGTGTGTTGGGAACAAGGAACACGTCGGTCGGAAACCTACCAACAAAAAAGGAAATACAGTACAATAATATATCACTAATGAAGTAGGCATTCCCATCCTCATAATACAAATGACTCAAATCATAAATTTCGACATGCGAATATCCATGTCAAGTAAGACAGGTCATGGCCACCAAACATACACTGTGGATCCATGTCATTATGACTCAAATTTGAACATAGCCACCAAAACATACACTGTGGATCTATGTGTTAAAGACTCAAATTTGAACATAGCCATGAGAAATACACAGTCGATATATGCAATAGTACAATCTAAATATACTCCAATGCAACCTAAATCTGTCAAAAAATATTCAGGGTATTCATATCCACCACTCTATAGTATGAATCTAACCATGTCAATACATGTGCTGAAGTCAAACATGGTAGAAATCACTTGATTATCGGTCATTCGTGTATACCATTAACAAGTGTGAGGGAACTCACCATTAATGTCCATGACTCCCAAGGTACACTTGTACAATCCAACGAGTGTTAATGTATGAGTTGAAGTTGAACACTCGGCGGAATATCCCTATTAGGGGTCAACAATGAAAACCCACTGTCGAAAGTGAGGAAACCTTCCATTGAGTCATGCAAGTTCCAAGGTACCAATTAGTTTCTAGGTCTAATCCCTGGATAGTGAGTTGAAGTCGACGGGAAAAGACTCGTCACAAAAGGGTCTTAATTTATCCCCCATCAATGACACATAAAAGGTAACAATATTTGAAGTAGATCAGAGTAACAAGTGATTCAGGACTGACTTAGGGATGGTCGACACAATAGAAGGCTTAAGGAATATAGAAATGGCCGACACAATATAATGTTTTTCGGGTTGAACTTCTCTTTGAACATATTGACGACACAACAATTGTCTTGGAAACACGAACTCAACAAGAGGGATCACAAACAAAATTGTAATCTTATAAAGGAGTATGATCAAGAGACAAGCAAATTTTCCAACCTAGACATAAAGTGACTGGAAGGGTGTCATGTTCAAAGGTGACTCTTCCATAGAATACAGGTTTAGATACATTTCTTTCCTAATTTTTCACCCACCATGTCTAGCGAGTGCCTCTTTATTTTTACACAAGCTTGAGGAGGATAACATATGCTTGAACTGTAAGCTCATTATTTGGATGATTCCCTCAGAGTATATTTAATGAACCCTAGGAAGGAGTGGTTCGGTCCCATATGGGCCTTTCGATGCTTTTTTTATGAGTCCAAAGAAAGAAAAATTAGGAGTTTTTCATGTTTAGAGACTCTGAAAAACACTTAAAGAAAACTCCAAAATGTCATTTTTTGTAAAGTAGTCTAATGAGACCAAAAAAGAGATAATGTACTGCTCAACAGATGTTTTCTTCAAATACTTTAACGAGCATGAAAAGAACAAGATCACTCAACAACCTTTTCATGTTTAGAGAGTTTGAAAAGAGCTTAAAGAAAACTCCATGGGGTTCCTTTTTCATATAAACTTTACGAGTCCGAAAAAAAAGTGATAAAAGTTTACTCAGTTACATTCTCAGGTATTTATGAGCATGATAAATAACAAAGACTAAGCTTGAGATTGTTTTCATTTTTACACAAGATTAAAACAAAACAAAACTATGCTTGGGATAGATTCTAATTTTACACAAGTTGTTGGCACAGGGGCAGACCCAGGGTTCAATGCTCAAGAGCGCACCAACAAATCCTTAACTATCAGCCCTTTCGACAACACCTATGAATCATATGAAGACTCACCCAAGGTAGAGGTAGGGGTGGTTGTAGGACTCAAGTGATGCAACCTTAGCTGGGACACAGATATATGATTATCTTTCTTACAGTGCACTTAGCATTAGTCATTTCCTAACATACATTCATTAATACACTTCACAGAAAGCACAGAGCACCATAGTAATTACTCAAATCTAGCACTTAGCAATGATAAATAGGTTATACTCAATAGATTAAGCACTTAACATCTTATGTATCATATCTAGCATGCATTCATATCTCATAAGCACAAAGAATCAATAGATCTATCTAAACATATCAAAGCACTTAGCAAGAGAGAGACAAACACATTAGCACAATACACAGAGTTACTGTGGCTCACCCCCACCCTAGGGCTACATCCACAAAGTCTTCTTTATATCATCTTGGTCAAGAAGTTACAACATGGAGCTTCAATGACCCTTACCCCACATAGGACAAGAGATCTGCATAGCTTGCTAGATCCTTTTTCCCCGTGTAGATCCAAGCACTAAGCCTTCTCACACTCTGTGCACTCAGCACTATTATAGCATGCACGGAGCTCTTACAATCACATAGACTTCTGATCACATAGATCGAACTTATGCACTATGCAATCGACTAGACAGGGCCTCCTTTCTTACATGGCATAGACCTCTATTTATACATAGAAAAAGGCCTAAACAAGGGTCGACATCCCTTTCCCATTACAATATTCCCAAAAAAACCCAAAAAGGTTCCACAAAAGATGGCGAGATCCCGTGATCTCCGCTTTACCATGCGCTCTATCTTTGACAGGCAGTTGAAGTACCAAACAGTCAACTATGACCAAGTATTCCTAAAAACTTGTTTGAGGGCCAATAGGCCCCAAACACTCACCTATGACTCATCCCGAGTCACTCTTCTTTGGGTAACTCTGCCTCGAAGGCCTCGAGCTTCACTCAAGTGGCTTCAACCTATTGCTTTGCTACTACTTCTTGCTTGGCAAACTCTTGAATGAGTGTGTTACTAACTGGTCCTTCTAAGCGCTACTCTAATGTGTTCATGACCTGTTCCAGGTCTATCCCTTGGCTCTTAATATCTAAGAATAGTTGGCATGCCCTATCCTACAAAGGTTGAAGTTGTTGTGTCACTTCCATGACCTTTCTCTAGATCATATGAATTTGCTACTGCACGACGCACTGTTCGTGGAACCTCTTCATTTTCTCTATGGTCAGTAGGGCCTTCAGCTATACCTATAACTTCTCGGCTTGGTACTTCGCCTCCTAGATTTGTGACTCCAATTTATGCAATTCAGGGTTCTTGGATAGGTTCTCATGTATCTACGCACTTCTACTACTTAATTTCTTACATTCTTCAGTGAGTGCCTTAATCCTTTCTACTATACTTCGGGCCTTCACTTCTCATTGGTCACGTTCTTATTGTGGAGTACTA